>JAPKLX010001447.1:0-21082 GCA_026898415.1 Leonotis leonurus
CTGATTTCCATAAATCAAAGATTGAGTCAACCTTTCCTATATGGCAAGAACAGATATGATGAAAATCACTGATTGGCAATATACCATCTATATCACACCAATCAACAAACGGCTAGAATTTTAATATTCAATGCCTATATAGTTGAAGTCAACAATCTGGAAGAAAGAGAGAATACGCACGAACTATACTGCAATTATCATTCAAGCACTCTGCATTCCAGACTTAGAGCTTCAACATCTTGTGATTCTACATCACACCAACCACCTCGATTCAAGTCGGTCTTGTCGAGAGAAAGGAGATCACCCTGCTAGCTAGTAGTTTTCTAGTGGTAACGTAGAGGTAATCTGTTGTAAAGGGACACGACCCTTCATTCGTGCATAAGTATCAGTCTAGTTGTGATTGGTACTTGTGACTCGTTCTTCACGAGTATAAAGAAGCAGAGTATCCTAGTAGTGGATAATCTGGTCTAGGTTTGACCAGATCGTGGACGTAGGGATTTCCCGAACCACGTTAAACATCGTGTGCTTTACTTTTCTGCACTCTTATTATCTGTTGTTTATTATCCTAACCTCCTGCACTTTCATATTAGCTGGATTCTGAATCAATCTGTTTTAATCAATCTGATTAATTCCTTAAGGTTTTCTAAACAAGAGCAATCATTAATCCACCATTATTCCGCACTCACTCTACACTCAAGAGGTAATAAGATCACTCTTATTATCTGTTAGGTGTTTTACACTTGAGAGTAATCTGCTTGGACAAAACCAGATACTGATCTGTATATCAATCTGGTCAGTCATTTCAAGCAATTTCTTATACAGAATAGCTTGAGCTCTCATATAAATTGTCAAGTAAACTGAAAAGTTAGTATTTGGTGTATTCCCCCCCCCCATACACCAAACCTTGCTCTTTCGGGACCAACAAGTGGTATCAGAGCAGTGGTTCAAACTGACCATTGTTTTGTTTCACAAGGTTAAAACCTGCGTGGTCTACTTGAATAGATCTAGGAAAACCTTTTTCATTCACGTGCATACCATCTGTTATGGAATCTTCTGTTATCAGGGCTTGCGAAGAATTCTCTATCCAAGGATATAGAGAATGGAGTTTCAGAATCAAAATGTGTCTCAAAGCCCATCACTGCCTGATGTGGAAAGTAATCGAAGAAGGGCCTTTGGCAATCACAGAAGAGACCACTCGTATCACAGAAACAGGAGCAGTCAAAGAAACTGTCCTAAAGGATCCCAGAAAATATACCTCCGAAGAAAGGAGAGAGGCAAATCTCGATGATTTTGCCAAAGGGATCATTTCCAGCACGGTCAAAGGCGTACATCTGGCCAAGATCCAAGATCTTGATACAGCCAAAGAGATGTGGGAAGCCTTGAGAGACCTGGCGCTTGGATCTGAAGTGATGATCGAGAACAAACTGTCTCTAGCTTGCAACAAATATGATGAATTCAAAATGAAACCAGGCGAGACAATAGAACAGATGAAGATGAGATTCACTGGAATTCTCTTAGAGATATCTGCGTTCAAAAAGAACAAGTATACTCAAAGGGAGAAAAACATGAAAGTTCTTAGAGCTCTTCCACCAAGTTGGGAGATCTATGCAGCAATGCAACCTCTAAGAGCTGACTTCAACGATCTGTCCACTGAAGCCTTATTTGATCATCTCGAAGGTCATGAATGTGACATTCAAAGAATTCGAGGACCAGATCATCTGTCCAAAAAAGGCAGATAACAGTTCAAAGAAGGACAAAGAGGTAGCCTTCAAAGCGAAGAGCAAACCAGATGATCCTTCTGAGTCTGCTACTCTAGACGAAGAGAAAGGCTATGACAAACTCTTAAAAGAATTTGCTATGATAGCTAAACGCATGGACAAGATGGAAACCAGATCAAAGAAATTCAGACGCTTCTACAAAGATAACAAGAGGAACTTCAACAGGAATTATAACAATGATCGATCAGATGACAAGAATGAATCGAAAACAACAAAGACCTCTAACTCTGCAGATTACACTTGTTTTGAATGTGGCAGATCAGGTCATTTCAAAACAGATTGTCCTAATCTGTCCAGAAGCCAAAGAGAGGAATTAAGAGCTAAAAGAGATCGGAAGCTCAAAAATGAGCGAAAAGCCATGATAGCTGAACAAAACTCAAGCAGCTCAAGTCATTTCTCAGACAGTTCATCAGAAAATGATGAGGCTTTCATTGCTGACGATGAAGAAAGCTGGAGTGAATGTTTTGTAGGCTTAGACAACGGTCTAGATGAAGTCGAGGTAAATTCATGCTATTCAAATTCTTCAAATAGTAATAATGATCTTAAACAAGAAAGTGAAGATCAAGCAGAATACTCATGGAAAGAAATAGACGAAATGTTCCAAAGCTACTCTAGCATCAAAAGACTGTTCAAAGAAGTAGTTGAAGAGAATGACAGATTAAAGAAGATTGAGCAGACTCTAAGCACAGCAAACACTAAGTTTGTTGCCAAAATTACTGATCTGGAAGAGCAGATCAAGAGCAAAGACAGTGAGATCCACACACTTAATTCAAAAGTCAAGGATCTGGTTATCAGAAATAATGTTGCTGAAGAAAAGATCAAGAAAGGAAAGGAAATGATATACAAGAGTGATGAGCGTGCCAAACTGCTAATCAATCTGCAACAAAAGGGAAAGTCTGGATTGGGATATCCAGGTCACTCAGAAAAATCTTCAGGAACCATAAGCTTCGTATCAGAAAGGAAGAGAATACCAGATCAAGTGATAGACTTGAAAAACAAGAAAGATCTTCCTCAAAAGATGGTCATAAAACAGACAGACTACAAGCAATACCATCAATCGAAAGGACAACCTGCCTACTACACAAAACCAGATCAGGTTCACAACAAAAGGGTCAACAGGACAGCACCAGTTAAGAAAGGATTGAAGAATGATAAAACAGAGAGATTTCATCCATCTGAAATACACTCTGTATCTAAAGTAGATAATGAGGGAAACATCATTACCTGCTATATTGCTGTTCCTAACCCTAGAATGTTCTGGATTCGAAAAGGATTGTTTACTAATAATCAAGCACCCAAGCGTTGAAAGGGTAGCTAAGTTTGATTAATTGCAGGATCAAAGAAATGCAAGAAGAAGCAAGATAGCTAGAGGAACCATCTGGATTATAGATAGTGGTTGCTCAAAACACATGACTTGTGACAAGAATCTACTGACAGATTACATAGAGAAACCAGGCCCACAGGTCACTTTTGGATGTAATTCAAAAGGGTATACCAGAGGGTATGGAAACATCAGAGTAGGCAAGACTACTATCACAAATGTGTCATACGTAGAGGGTCTTAGTCACAATCTGTTTTCTGTAAGTCAGTTTTGTGCTAATGACAATCAGATTGTTTTTGATACTAACAACTGTCTGGTGAAGAATAAGGAAGGAGATGAAATACTCCTTACCGGTAAACTGCAGGATAGGTTATATATTGTCCAGTGGACAAACCAGATCGAGACCTGCTTAGTCACTAAGACTGTATCAGAAACAAGCTGGTTATGGCATAAGAGATTAAGTCATCTTAATTTCAAATCAATCAACAGGATTGCCAAGGAAAAGTTAGTAGAAGGACTACCAGATCAGGTGTATGATAAAGATCACATATGTGATGCCTGTCAAGCTGGAAAGCAGACCAGATCATCCTTTACAAGCAAAACAGCTTACTCAACATCAAGGACACTAGAGCTGTTACACCTTGATCTGTTTGGACCAGTCAAACCACTAAGTATCAATGGGAGAAAGTACACTTTGGTAATCATAGATGATTACTCAAGATTCACTTGGGTCATCTTTCTGTTGAAAAAGAAAGAGACTCTAGACAAGCTCCCTGAATTTCTACACAAAATCACTAAACAGAAAGAGATGAGTATAACCTCTATCAGAACAGATCGAGGAACAGAATTTCTCAACCAGAAGATTGAAGCATATTGCAACAAGATGGGAATCACTCATCAAACATCTGCTGCTCGAACTCCTCAACAGAATGGAGTAGTTGAGAGAAGAAACAGATCACTCAAAGAAGCAGCTCGCACGATGCTTAATGCTACAAATCTACCGAAGAAATTCTGGGCAGAAGCTATATACACAGCCTGCTATACTCAAAACAGATCATCCATCACACTCAGACATGGAAAGACTCCATATGAAATATGGAACAACAGAAAGCCTAAGATCTCCTATTTTAGAACTTTTGGCTGTTTATGTTACATACACAATAATGGGAAATCTCAGTTGAAAACTTTTGATAGCAAAACTGACCCTGGAATATTCTTAGGATATTCTGATATCAGTAAAGCTTATCGAGTTTACAATAAGAATTCTCATATTGTGGAAGTAACACCTCATGTTGTTTTTGATGAGTCTATTGTTGAGTACAGATCACCAGATGAAAAGCAGACAGACATTCAGGTGACAACCAGAAGGATGAATGATCTATTACTAGAAGATGTTCTTATCTGGAATTCTAGGAGTGAGGATGAAGAAATTATCACTCAACCTGTTGCTGAGGAGATCATACAGCAAGGGGGAATATTACTACCTAACCTGGATGAGAACAGATCATCAACAGAAGTCAATGATACAATTACCACAAATGATGATCAACATCCAGAAGAAAGTCCAGATGAGAATCCATTTCATGCTACGACAACAACTCACCCTGAATTTGAGGAACCAACAGATCAACCTGATCCTGAGTTATCTGATGAAGAAATAACCAGGAGAAGAAGATGGATACAAGATCATCCACCAGAACAGATCGTTGGGAACCCATCAGATCGTGTGAAGACTAGAAGAATGCATGGAGAAAGTGCATTGTTGAGCTGTTACCTCTCTCGCATGGAGCCATCTGATGCTTATGAAGCACTTCAAGATGCAGATTGGATAACAGCAATGCAAGAAGAACTCAATGAGTTCAAAAGAAATGAAGTCTGGTATCTCGTGGACAGACCCAGACACCAAGGTGTGATTGGTGTAAAGTGGGTGTTCAAAAACAAACGAGATGAGAATGGTGAAGTAGTCCGAAACAAAGCCAGATTAGTAGCTAAAGGCTATAATCAACAAGAAGGCATTGATTTCGATGAAACATTCGCCCCTGTAGCCAGATTAGAAGCAATAAGGCTGTTTCTTGCGTATGCTGCTCACAAACGGTTCAAGGTGTACCAGATGGATGTCAAAAGTGCCTTCCTAAATGGTATCCTTGAAGAAGAAGTATATGTGGAACAGCCACCTGGATTTGAAGAAGCAGATCCAGATCAGAAAGTATACAGACTAGCAAAAGCAGTCTATGGTCTAAAACAAGCCCCTAGAGCTTGGTATGAGACCTTATCATCCTTCCTACTAGAATCTGGATTCAAAAGAGGATCTGTTGATAAGACTTTATTCATTATCAAAGTCAAAGAACATATTCTCTTGGTCCAGATCTATGTAGATGATATTATCTTTGGATCTCAATCTACCTATCTATGTGACAAATTTGCTGAACTTATGAAAAATAAGTATCAAATGTCCATGATGGGAGAAATGAGTTTCTTTTTAGGATTGCAGGTCAAGCAGCAACCAGATGGTATCTTCATCAATCAAACAAAATACATCAACGATCTGCTAGCCAAGTTTGGATTAAAAGACAGTACTCCAGTGAAAATCCCAATGCAGACTAATGGGAAAATTGGTCCAGATCCTGAAGGAAAACCAGCAAATGTTACACAATACAGAGGGATCATAGGATCATTACTCTATCTAACTGCAAGTCGACCTGACATTACCTATGCAGTAGGAGTATGTGCTAGATATCAAGCAAATCCCAAAGAGTCTCACATGGAAGCAGCTAAGAAGATACTAAGATATCTAAAGGGAACAACCCATATAGGATTATGGTATCCATGTGAAGATAATTTTGAGCTATCTGGATATACTGATTCAGACTATGCTGGATGTAAACTGGACAGAAAGTCAACATCTGGTACATGTCAGTTTTTAGGGAATAAACTGATTTCTTGGTTCTCAAAGAAACAGACATCAGTTGCCACTTCAACTACAGAGGCAGAATACATGGCAGCTGGAAGTTGTTGTGCACAAATACTGTGGTTGAGACAACAGCTTAAAGACTATGAGATCGATGTCAAGGAAATACCAATTTTCTGTGACAGCTCAAGTGCTATAGCAATTACACAAAACCCAGTGTTGCACACCAGATGCAAACATGTTGACGTGAGACATCACTTTATAAGAGACCATGTTGAAAGGAAACATGTACAGATTGAGAAGATACATACTGAAGTTCAGAGAGCGGATATCCTCACTAAAGCATTACCAGAAGAGAGATTTAAGATGCTCTGTGCAAAGCTAGGACTTCTAAATCTTGAAGATAAAACCAGATTGATCTAAACCAGACTGATCTGAGCAGATTGATCTAAATCAGATTGATCTAACCAGATTGATCTAACCAGATTGATCTAAACCAGATCATCATGACCCAGAGTGATAAAATCCAGATCACTAGAAATTCCAACAGGGAACTAACACCAGATCACTAACTCACATGTCAATACAGAATAAATAAATTCCAAACAAGATTTACCAAAAGAAAGCAACCAGACTGATCAAAGACAGAAGGCTAAACCAGAGAGACTCAAGACCAGAAAGCCTCAGAGACAGAAGGCTAAACCAGAGAGTCTCAAGACCAGAAAGCCTCAGAGACAGAAGGCTAGACCAGAAAGTCTCAAAACCAGCAAGTCTCAAAGACAGAAAGCTAAACCAGAGAGTTAGTCAACTTTAACAGAAAGTTGAACCAGAAAAGCTTCAACCAGAGAAATAAAAGAAGCTTTGAACAGAAAGTGGTTAACAAACAAACAGTTTGACCTCAACCAGATCATCTATTGACACGTGGATTAATATTTATTATTAATTATTCCATTACTTGGTTAAGGGGGAAAGGTCAACTGTATACAGCGACTAATTATCACTATTCTGACACTAAGATTTAAAGATCATCTATTTCTGATGATTGCATGCAGTAATTGGGAGACGTGATCGAGAAAAATATCTACCAAATCTAGAAAAAGAGAGATAAAAGATTGCATCAAAAACAACGCGCCATCACATACCCGTTCGATCATAGCGCGTGCATCATACGAAAAGGAGAGGCGACTATGGGTGGAAAACCTAGTACATGGAAAGGCGGGAAAGCTGAAAAAGGGAAGGATTTCTCAATATTTTATTACCTTTATTATCTTCTCTCTCGCTTATATAGATTGATAAGGCGTTTCGTGTATCACTCACACTTCCAAAATTTCACGAAACACTTAGAAAATTTTCCATCTCTCAAAAACCCTCTCTTGCAAAACTCTCACTCTCTAACAAAAATGGCTCCCAAATCGTCTGTATTTCTGGAACAAGCAAACTTTTTGAAACCTTATATTCACCAAGACCTTTTTGCGGTTCTTGATACCTTCGGGTTTCATAAACTGGAGAAGGCATTTGATCTCGTTCGTAAATGCAAAGGTTTCATATTTCGTTCTTAATTCGCTTTCAAATGTTTGAATGCTTTACTCTGTATCTATTTTCTTGTATGTGATCTCTGTAAAATACATAGAGCTGCATAAACTGTTCTTGTGGCACTTATACTTCACTGATGGAAGGATAGTGCTCACATCTATATTATTATGTTCTTTGTAGGTTTCTACAAGATTATTTCTTCACATCCTGTGCACTTCCTACCGAAGGAAGTTGCTGCCTTCTACCTCTCATGGCAGGGAGAGAGAGGTGGTGAAGAAGCCACCATCAGGGTGAGCAAAGGAAATACTGTAAGCAACACACCTTACAACGTTATCAACCTCATCAATGCTGCTTACAAAGTAAAGGATGAGGGACTTGACCTTGGAGAGATTACTGCAGAACAGCTGCAAGAAGCTGTGGAAACGGTCATGATAGTTCCTATCCTTTACACCAACAGAATGTTTGTTCGTGCACTTCTTGCGCCAGAGTTCAGAATCATTTTTGAATTCGTACAGCGAATTTTTCTGAACCACAACGGGTCCTACGACCAGGTCACTCCTGAAAAGTTCAGGATACTGGCTGCCGTGGTTCTTAATCTGCCAGTGAACTGGAGCAGAATTCTGTACGATCTGTTGGCAAAGGAGGCCAAAATGATCCTACACGTGAAAGACAGCTCTCCTGGAATTGAAGTTAAACGGAGCACACTTCGACACTCAACAAAGATCAGCTTTATGCTGGAATCTTTCTTTCCTCATCACCAGTGGGATACCACCGTCGAATTCAATACCAGACAGCATTTCCCAAAGGATCAGCATCAGCTGGAAATGTCAATGGGCATTTCAGCTAACTTGATTACCAGAGTTAAAGACTCAGTTGTCTATAATGCTCTGATGGAGATGGGAAGCTCAAATCCCATCTGGATTCCTCCTTCGGGTACAGCAGCCCAATCTACCAAATCAAAGGCCACTAAGGAGAAGCCATCCGAGAAAACTCCTTCTAAAAGAGTGACCAGGAGGACCAGCTCAGTCGAAACTGATATCTCTACTGCAGCCCAACCAAAACCTAAACGACGAAAGCTCCAAAAATTGGCTGAGACAGAGCAGAGCCCAGAACCAGCACAAGAAACTACATTCCCTCAACAGGAGGTTGAGGAAGAAAACATTGTAATGGTTGATGAACCAGAGGATGTAGAACCTTTGACCTCAGTACATCCAGAACAGATCAGGGATTTTTCCCCAGCTCATACTATAAGTTCATCATCTGCTGAGCCTCTGGAACAGATCAATGAGGAGAATGAAGAAGAAACTGAATCTTCTGATGAAGATGTGGAGAAGAAAACAGCACGATCTGTTGTAAACATGATTGAGATAGAAGCTGACAGAGCTGTTCTGAACATATTCCCAGGCATCCAGCTCACACCAGAGAGCTATGATGCAGCTAAGCGAGTCAAACTGCTGCTGTTGGTCAAGGACAAGGAATTTTATGTATTAGATGCACTGCTGAAAATCAGACCCATAGACCAGCTCAAGGCAGAGGAAGCCACACTGCTCAACATTTTTGAAGTTTCATCTGTGGCAGAACTAAGAGAAAGCTATACACAGTCCATTCTGTCAATTGCCCAGCTCGAAGCTCAGAAGTTAAAGATTAACTTGAGAGAAATTTATGAAAAAGCTGGCAAGCTGGACTTCTACGACAGCGTGGCTGATGAAGACGAACCTGAGATTCCATCTGATGCTCATCAACCAGATGCAGCACAAACAGATCCTACACCAGATCAGATCATGACTGAGCAGATCTCCACTCCACCAGCACCAACGGTGGGAGAACCAGAAATGGAAGAGCTTATTGGACAGAATATAGAAGGCGAGCTTACAAATGATATCATCACTCCTGGTGTGGCAGCGGCCCAGAATGTACACGTGCAGACTTACACCTTGGAAGATATATTGATGGATCAGCATCAATCCCTATCTAATGTTCAAATCAGAGATCTTATTGCCAAGAAGGTGGATCAGTATATGTATGGAACGCTGACCACGGTCCAAGATGAAGCCACACGCATCCTGACAGAATTCAACGACCATCTGCAATCTCATGTCAACCAGGTCGATACTGATCTGAGGCGCATCTGTCGCTTGAAAATTGAAGAGATTAGCAAGAAAATGGATGATGACAGAGCTGCTGCTGAAGCACGCAAAGCTCAAATTGATCAGAGTTTGTCTACAACAGAACTCAAGGTACAGGAGATATACAGAATTATCTCCACATTTGCTGCCAAAGAGAAGGACATGGTACACACCATTGTCAAGGAACAGACCGATGGTCTTACAGCAGACATCGTCAAAGAAACAAATGCTTACACCAGATCACTGCTAAGGCAGTTTGAAGCTGATGGGAAAAATTTCGTTGAAAGAAAACTCAGTGATCTGCGCTACCCAACTTCCACCCTCATCACTTCGTATTTTGATGAGACTGCTGACATCAAAGCAGCACAAGAAGAGATCAAATCTGATCTAGCCAACACACAGGCCTCATTTCAGAAACAGATCAATGACTCCAACCTCAACATCACAGCTTTGCTGTCTAACAAATTTGAATCAGCCAAGGAGGTTGCTGAGCTGAAGAATGAAGTCACTTCCCTCAAGACATTCATTCAATCTTTTATTGATGATGTCGAAAAGGGGGAAGGAATTGCTAAGGGGGAAGGCATTGGAAAGAAAAAGCTACCAGCTGCACAAACAAAGAAGAAAGAGAAGGCAACTGAAGATTTGAAAAAGAGCTTATCTGGTTCTGGTACATCAAAGAAACCAGCAAGCTCTCCTTCTTTCCAAGCTCAGAAAACTTTTTCCCCGACCAGATCAAGTCAGTCTTCCAAGAAAAAGAAGAAAGCAGGATCCAGCTGGTTCTCATCTGCTCCCATTCGCAAAACTTTGATAAAACAGGGAGAGACCAACTGGGTCCCAGATCACTTAAAGGAAGGATATGAAGGCCTGAAGTATGGGTTTATCATGTGTCGGTATTTTTTGAAAGAACCTCTGTACTGTGAGGGGACTCCAAACGAAGCGTTCGACCTATACCTAGAGCAGAACGATGCTAAAGACTTGGTGGGAGAGATCAGAGCCGCTGCTGCCAAAGCCCAAGTCCAGATTACTGCTCCAGAAAGGGAGTTCAGGACCTGTCCCACCATTCCCGGGACAGACCTCCCTGACAAAACATTTCTGCTGAATTTCATAAACCAGCTAGCAGAAAACAGAGGGTACAAAGTGGATGCTGAAGATCCAGATTACATCAGAGTAAGAGAAGGAGTGTATGAGAGCGTTCAGCTCATTTCTGATGAGACCAGAGCAAAGATGAAGAAGCAGCAAGAGGAGAGAAGAAAAAGCAGATAGTAGTCTTATTTTCTTATATCTTTATGATTTGCCTTTTCTTATAATCTGTTCTGTTTATCTGTAACCTCTCTTGTCTTCTTATCAATATATGAAATCCAGTTTGAGTTTCTGATGACAACACTTTATTGTCCAGAACACATATAAAATACTCCTTAAACGTTATAAACTTAATAACGTAATCTGATCAAACTGGAAAACCAGACCAGACCAATCTGTATTAACTGATAGGACTCTTTTTGTAAAGTGTGGTTTCGACATCATCAACAAGGGGGAAATTGTTGGGAACCCTATAGATTAGTGTTGATGATGGTTTCTCGAAACACACTTAGCTGGTCTGTATGTTAAACTGTTCCCCGTGTCAAACCAGATTACTATAGATCTAGTGATTTCTGTTTTGGAACAGACTAGGAGATGACTTAGAATGTAAAGGATATATTCCTATAGAAGTCATTCTCAACTCAGAATAGGATGAAGGTCAAGATTTCACGCTCAGAAGAATCGATCTGCTGTAACAGACAGCGACCAGATCGATGACCAGATCGATGACCAGATCGATGTCTACAGCGAAGAACCAGAGCGATTGAGTCATCAAGCCATTTGCTGACATCATCCTACACATCATATGCACTTGCCATGTCAAGATCAAGATCCATCCAACAGGGTTTGGAAAGTTGATCTACGATTAAAACATATAAGGAAAGAGACCGTTAACAATCTGATTTCCATAAATCAAAGATTGAGTCAACCTTTCCTATATGGCAAGAACAGATATGATGAAAATCACTGATTGGCAATATACCATCTATATCACACCAATCAACAAACGGCTAGAATTTTAATATTCAATGCCTATATAGTTGAAGTCAACAATCTGGAAGAAAGAGAGAATACGCACGAACTATACTGCAATTATCATTCAAGCACTCTGCATTCCAGACTTAGAGCTTCAACATCTTGTGATTCTACATCACACCAACCACCTCGATTCAAGTCTGTCTTGTCGAGAGAAAGGAGATCACCCTGCTAGCTAGTAGTTTTCTAGTGGTAACGTAGAGGTAATCTGTTGTAAAGGGACACGACCCTTCATTCGTGCATAAGTATCAGTCTAGTTGTGATTGGTACTTGTGACTCGTTCTCCACGAGTATAAAGAAGCAGAGTATCCTAGTAGTGGATAATCTGGTCTAGGTTTGACCAGATCGTGGACGTAGGGATTTCCCGAACCACGTTAAACATCGTGTGCTTTACTTTTCTGCACTCTTATTATCTGTTGTTTATTATCCTAACCTCCTGCACTTTCATATTAGCTGGATTCTGAATCAATCTGTTTTAATCAATCTGATTAATTCCTTAAGGTTTTCTAAACAAGAGCAATCATTAATCCACCATTATTCCGCACTCACTCTACACTCAAGAGGTAATAAGATCACTCTTATTATCTGTTAGGTGTTTTACACTTGAGAGTAATCTGCTTGGACAAAACCAGATACTGATCTGTATATCAATCTGGTCAGTCATTTCAAGCAATTTCTTATACAGAACAGCTTGAGCTCTCATATAAATTGTCAAGTAAACTGAAAAGTTAGTATTTGGTGTATTCCCCCCCCATACACCAAACCTTGCTCTTTCGGGACCAACATATAAGAAAAAGGAAACCCTTATAGAACTACCTGATCTTCTCAACAGATTATCAAATCAAAAAGAGAAATCAATCATCACAATTCGATCTGATCGTGGGACTGAGTTCATCAATCAAATGATCGAAGCTTATTGCTCAAAGATGGGAATACAACATCAAACATCAGCAGCTCGTACGCCTCAACAAAATGGAATTGTAGAAAGGCGCAACAGATCATTAAAGGAAGCAGCCAGAACCATGCTGAATGAAATCAATCTTCCAAAGAAATTCTGGGCAGAAGCAATCAACACCGCTTGTTACACACAGAATCGATCTGTTGTAACCATACATCATGGCAAAACTCCATACGAGCTGTGGAACAACAAGAAGCCCCTTCTAACTTATTTTCGTTCCTTCGGATGTAAGTGTTACATTCACAATAATGGGAAAACTCAATTAAAAACATTTGATAGCAAATCTGATCAAGGAATATTTCTAGGATATTCTGACATTAGTAAAGCTTATCGTGTTTTTAATAAGCGAACTCTTGTTGTGGAAGTAACGCCTCATGTTGTGTTTGACGAAACTACCTTTGAAGTATCAGGAATATATGATGATCATCCAAAAAAGAAATTACCTATCTCCAATCTTAGGAACTCCGGAAGCCAACCAATTGATGATATTTTACTGTGGAGTCCAAGAAAAGAGGGAGAAGAAGAAGATTGTCCACCTGCTGAAATAATGCCACAGTAAGGGGCAACAGATGCAGATGAAGAAACATCACAGCTAGGGGGAACAGATGAAGGGGGAACTTCACATGAAGAATGTTCACAACCATCTGTTGTTGAACAACATATTCCATCTGCTCCAACCCCAACTCAACCTCCATCTGCTCAAAACTTGGTAAATGTATCAAACATTAACTTAAACGCTGACAATTTCATTAATGATCTTTATTACAGAACATCCAGAATTTGAGAACCCTCCCGATGAGATAGAGATCGAAATATCTGAGGAAGAAAATGGGTAGATAGCCATCCATCTAATCTCATTGTTGGGAACCCAACTGATGGAGTTAAAACTAGACGCATGCATGGAGAAAGTGCATTACTAAGCTGCTACCTTGCCCACTCCGAACCAAAGAACATCGAAGAAGCCTTGCAAAGTACAGATTGGATCAACGCCATGCAAGAGGAGTTAAATGAATATAAGAGGAATGATGTATGGTACTTGGTAGATAGACCGAGACATCAAGGAATTATAGGAGTCAAATGGATATTCAAGAATAAAAGAAATGAAACAGGTGAAGTAGTGAGAAACAAAGCAAGGCTAGTCGCCAAGGGATATTGTCAACAAGAAGGAATCGACTTTGATGAAACCTTCGCTCCCGTGGCGCGACTAGAAGCTATCAGATTGTTTCTTGCTTATGCAGCATTCCAACGTTTCAAAGTATTCCAGATGGATGTAAAAAGTGCATTTCTAAATGGCATTCTGGAAGAAGAAGTCTACTTGGATCAACCACACTACTACAAAAACGCTAATAGACAAGAGTTTTTAACCCTTGTCGTAGCCTGTCCCGGACCCTTGTCGAAAGTGGTGTTGTCGTATGTTCTCGCTCATAGACAACGGTAATATAACCGTTGTCATAAATATTTACAACAACGGCTAAGACAAGGGTTTTTGGAACCGTTGTCGTATATAAAAAAAATTCGCTCATAGACAACGGTTCTTAAAACTGTTGTCGTAGGTCTTGTAAAAAATTCACCTATAGACAACACTTCTTAGGACCCTTGTTGTAGATAGAAAGAAATATTCGCCCATAACAACAGTTGAGGCTGATCTAAAGTGATACATGATGGTGAAATTCACCATCCACTGTAAGACACCATGCACATATCTCAGAATAACCAAGTTAGTTGGTCTGTCAAAATGATCCATTTAAACAAGTAATGAAAAACACCACTCAGTACATGGTATACTATGATCCTAAGATATCCAAGTTAGTAGTAGTAAACAAGGATTATGAAAGAAAAAAATTGTTACTTGTATAGCAATCAAAATTAATAAAAAGATTAACTAAAGTACCTATGTGAAAATGCCCAAAAAGCTGAGTTGTCAACCTCTGAAGCACATCTACATCATCTGTGGCTATTGGGATCTGCACTTGGAAACCTTTAATATATAGAAAACACATTAACAAAGTTGCCAATATATTACATATTTACCGTTATTGTATGGCTCATATTCTCGCAGTCTCCACAGCCCATGTACTTCACTGGCTCTCCTGCATCATTTTTCTTCTTCTTTATCTAAAGTAAAGGTTGAGTACTTGTTTAAAGCATTTCGGATGTGGACTGATGGCCCAAATGTTCTATAACAGTTGCATCAAATTATGTACTTTTGTACTTGAGGAAATGAGACAACCTTGAGAGTAAAAGCTCGTCCTTGCACTCCGCATCCCTGCAATCTAAGTGCCACCTCCTTGCATAGATTTGTTAAAAAAAATTGTGCCTGAGACCAAAACATCAGTCGCTATATAAGACTTTCATGTATAGAAGGAATGTAATATGATGATCCACTAACATCATTTGTATTCTTGAATCTCACACCCCAATTTACTTCCGCACCAATAGATTTGCTTTCCTGAAAAATAAGAAACATAATATGCAGGTGATTCTTGATTCAACTAGTGTGTCATGTAGTCGAGAAACAAGTAGACTCTAAGTAGACAACCTTGAGAGTATAAGGAATGTAATATGATGATTCACTAACATCTAATTTTGTCATGTAGTCGAGAAACAAGTAGACTCTAATGTAGTCGAGAAACAAGTAGACTCTAATGTAGTCGAGAAACAAGTAGAAAAATAAGAAACATAATATGTAGCTGATCCACTAACATCATTTTCATTCTTGCAAATACAAGAATATGTATAGGTTCCAATAAAACACATATTTCATGAAGGGACAATACCATGTCTATCAACCAGTAAAGTCTGCAGATGTCATCAACTACACGAAGCATACAAACTATGAAGAATTCTAAGAATATTACTCTGCTGAAAACCAAAGATCCATAACAATATGAAGCTGGTCTCTTATTGCATACACAGAAGAGAAACCATTAAAGCATAGTATTGTACTGAACTCACCTGAATCAAGCCAACCAGTCGGTTGTCTATTCCTCTACTAGAGTTCCACAGCATTTCTCCAGTTTTCATTCCAAAATCCTTTTGAAGTGACTCCTGGAAAGTGGCCAATCAAGTGGACAGAAATTTTCTTAGTTTAATTTCTAAAGATAATCAAGATGCACTGTGATTGCTTCATTGCTTGTCAACAACTAATGGAAGTAGTGAACTACACATACATTTGGTTCATAATAAGAAAAACATACTCAAATAAACGTTCCACTAAGTTTTCTTTCTCAAAAGACAATATAAGTCCAACAGTCCATAAGTTATACTTAGCTCCCTCTTCAGACAGGGCACCTAGCGTAATATTCCCTTTTAATTAAAAAGAAGCATAATTAGGGGTTGATTATGAGACCTTGCACGAAACATTTATTATTTATATATATCACAGGGTTCCAAGTTGAAATCGCCCTACCTTAACCCATCTTACTAGTAGGCCTACATAGTAATATTACTAGAAACCCTAGATACATGATGTAATTGTATATACTCTAACAACTATTTATATATATAGCAGCGTTCCAACTTGAAATCACCCTACCTTAACCCATCTTACACTATAGTAGTAGAGTTATAAAATTAGAAATGGTCCAGATCTGTATAAACATAATTATAGTGTAGCCTTTCTCAACTGAAGAACAATATGAAAGAAAAAAGAAGAAAGAGCCGTAAAAACAGCATCAAATTAAAGAACTTGGTCCCAATTACTATAAAATTTACCTTGGCAATTAAACGCAATTGGCCACAAGTTTTAATATCTTTTTTCTTCAATTTTTCTTCCAAAACATGCCCAATACCAGGAAGTGCCTTCACTGGGAGTGTGTATAAATAATCATCCACCTGGACAGTAACAAGATTAAATAGGATAAAATAAAACTACAAACTTGGAAATTATGCAGCTTGATTTAGAACCTATGAGCCCTATAAAGCAGATGCTCGTTAAAAAACAACATAAGGATTACACAGTATGACTTATTCAAAATTTGAAATAACAAATTTGTACCTTTCCAGGAGGAATATAACACTGGCCATCTGGTTTTGCAGTTTTTGTAGCAAGGCGAGCCATGAGCATATTTTCTGCAATTCCTGCACTAGCAGAACAGCCTGTAGTGCTAAGAATTTCCTTTCTGATTACCGAGGCTAAAACCTCAGGGTCCCCCGCTTCTGATTCAGAAACATCTAAGAATGCTTCATCACAGCTCACAGCCTATAACGGAAACATCATTCTCAAGATTAACATGCTGCATAGAATCAGATTTTCAAATGCATTTACAAGGCCAGACCTGCACTTTGTTGCAGTGATTATGAAGAATGTCATAAAATTGATCTGCCACTTGCACATGAAGCGAATCATATTGAAGAAGAGAGATGACTCATCATGCAGCATGAAGGAAAATCACTAATTTTGCAAAATCTGAGCAAATACCATCTCATACGCTGCAAAGTCATATGGAACAATTACAAGCTGAGGACATTTCATCTTCGCATCTATGACAAACATTCCTGCCCTCACTCCTGGTATTATTTGCACAATCAATAAGAGTGGTGGAAAATGATGTCAAAATAATACATTATATAGATAAACCAACCATATTCATTTTAGCTTGTAAGCCCAAACCTCTAATATCTCCAACATCTAGCATTAATGTAGGCATGTCATTTTAGTACCAATCGATTAAAGACCAGAAAGACCAGATTTTTCAATCACAGTACAGAGCAGAGTCGGAATACTATAAGCTCCAGCAATCGAGAGTAGTAAACAAGCCAGAGCAAATAGCAGGATATTACAAGACCACAGTCAAGATATTACACCAAGACGACCAGAAATAACACAGAAACAGTGAAATAAGATTGCAAGCCACACAAAAGTATAAGCTAGATAATCAGAGGTGAGCAATGCCAAAAATTAATGTCATCACAGATAATCAGCCAGCACAGTGTTACAAAGATCAGATTTTTCAAGTAAATCCAGAAGAACAGAGCTCAAAGACTAGAGCTATCAGATTGCAACCAGTAAAAGCTTAAGACAGAGAAATCAGAGAAATCGAATCACGAAGCAACCAACAAGCAGGGTAGATAGACGGATGAACCCAGAGATATAAAACTCCCTGAAGGTGCTTGGTAGAATTCGTTCTTGTAGGGGTGAGTGAACAGACAGCGATTAGATTATTAGGCGTCGCGTTCAGTACAGAATCCCGTTGAAATGGATTTGAGAGGCGCAGTCGAAAAACCCAACCAGCTCCCTTGGAAGAACTCGTTCTTGTAGGGGAGAGTGAACAGACGGCGAATCGATTCTTTTTAGGCGTCGCGTTCAGCACAGAAAGTCGTCGAAATGGATTTGAGAGGCGCAGCCGAGAGGTAATTGTATTGCCTCCCACAGGTCCAAATAGCGTCGGATAATGATAGAGGAGAGCTCGAATGGGTGTTAGGGTTACTGTCCAGGCGAGCTCCGCCTCCTAGACCGCCGGCAGCGCACCCAGGGGGTGGCGGCGATTTTTAGGGTTTCCCCAAACCAAGATTAAATCGTCGATTGCAGGTGTTAAAGTGATCGTAGAAGCCTGGAGAAGATGAATATGTGATGATTTTCAGCAAATAATATGATTTACAGAGGATTAGGCGCAAGAGAAGTGATGAATTTGGCCAAGTGTTACGCTGGAATCCCCAAAGAATTCGAGAGAGAATTTTTTTAGAGAGAGAAATGATGAGATATTCTCTGAAATGCCACGAACTGATACTCCAAACGGCGCCGTTTCGGATATTCTATTTTGGGCTAAAGAATATTATTCTTGTCGTATGTGCCTACGACAACACGTTAACAACAACGACAAAGACTACTGTTGTCTTATCTCAACTACGACAACAGATAAAGACAACGGTTTGTAGAACCGTTGTCTATGAGCGTGCATTTTGTCTATGACAACGGAGCTACGACAACATCAATGTAAAACCGTTGTCTATTAGGGCATTTTTTTGCTCAAAGACAACGGTTTTAGCTACCACAATGGTTTTTCCCCTTACAAAAACGGTTTTATTTAAAAACTGTTGTCTTTTTGGTGTTGTTGTTGGCCTTTTTTCTTGTAGTGCCACCTGGGTTTGAAGTTGAAGATGAAAACAAAGTGTACAGATTGGTTAAAGCAGTATATGGTCTAAAGCAAGCTCCTCGAGCTTGGTATGAAACACTGTCCACTTTCTTACTTCAATCGGGCTTCAAACGAGGATCAGTAGACAAAACGCTGTTCACCATCAAAGTCCAAGACTATATCCTTTTAGTTCAAATTTATGTTGATGATATTATTTTTGGATCCAAATCTGAATTCCTTTGCATCAAATTTAGCAAGTTAATGTAGGATAAGTACAAGATGCATGTCAATGATGGGAGAAATGAACTTCTTCCTAGGTTTGCAAGTTAAACAATCTACTGACGGGATCCTAATCAATCAATCCAAATACATCAAAGATCTTATCATAGAATTTGGAGTAAAAGATTGCAAACCAGCAAAGATCCCTATGCATACAAATGGACAAATTGGTCCTGATGTACTTGGGAAAACAACGGATATAAAACAGTATCGTGGTATAATCGGATCTGTTTTGTATCTAACTGCTAGTCGACCTGATATTACTTTTGCTGTTGGTGTTTGTGCTAGGTATCAAGCAAGTCCAAGGGAATCCCACTTAGAAGCAGCCAAAAGAATTTTGCGTTATCTCAAAGGGACCATTGAAATAGGTTTATGGTATCCTTGTGATGATAATTTTGTATTAACTGGCTATTCTGACTCTGATTATGCAGGTTGCAAGCTTGATAGAAAATCCACATCTGGGACTTGTCAATTTCTTGGAAGCAAGCTCATCTCGTGGTTCTCTAAAAAGCAAACTTCGGTTGCAACCTCAACAAAAGAAGTAGAATACATGGCTGCAGGGAGTTGCACCGCACAAATCCTATGGCTCAAACAACAGCTCAAAGATTACGAAGTACAAATGGACGCAGTTACAATATTTTGTGACAGCTCGAGCGCCAGAGCAATAACATAAAATCCAGTACTTCATACTCGATGCAAACACGTGGATGTTCGTCATCACTTTATCCGTGACCACGTGGAAAGAAAGAACATCAAAGTAGAGAAAATTCACACTGATGTGCAGCGAGCTGATATCCTAACAAAAGCATTAGCCGAGGACAGATTCAAAATGCTTTGTGGCAAGTTGGGATTAATCAACCTAATCAAAAATGGTACAAGTGTAAACAACAGATAGTAAATGCTAGATCATTTACCTTGACGTCTAGCTGTTCAAGGGAATCCTAAGAGACAGATTGATCCAACTATCTGGTACATAAATCAAGGGGGAACCTATGAAGAAAAATGATCTATCATTTCAAACTGGACTAAACAAACAACAACTAGATGGGTTATTAAATTAACAGCGAGCTGTTGAAAACACCAATGTCCAGCTATTCGTCTCAAACATTCTACACAGCTAGATGTTACCTATTCTCAACAGCAAGAGATAATCGAACCAACAGCTAGATGTTATTTGTTATCAACAGCGAGAGATCATCGAAGAACATATTGTTTTCACATCAAAACGATCTGTCTAGCATTTATTAAGGGGGAATTTAACTCTCGCTATTTATTTTTGACATTTAATTCTCCATTTATTTCTCCACTCTCTTGCTATTCTCTACTAATGATTAACATTTAATATCATTTATTTACATAATACCAAGAGTCGAAAGTGTCAGAAAATTGAGAGAAAAAGGGAAAGATCATTAAATACAGCAGACTTCGATATTCGTGCGATTGCAGAGATGTGACTCGCCTACGTCACAACCCGATGGCGTGTGAAGACAAATCGCTGGAATGGGCGGAAAAATAACTACATCAGGGAGAAATATCAACCGTAGATTTAAATTACTTTTACATCTTTTAATCCTATGCGTTGATGTGACTATATATATGATAGTTTGACTGCTTCGTCTCTTACACTTACATATATTTTCTCTCAAACCGCCATTGTTAAAGCTTGAAAATTCAAATATTTAACTGTCAAATCTTTAACTCTCAAACCCTGTCCTAAAACACACCTTTCAAAATGACCAACTCCGAAGCTAGTTCGTCATCGTCGCATGCTGCTTCACCTATCCCCGTTTCCAAAATGCTTCAGTTGATTGAAGCAAGACTATCACCGGAACCCAGAGCTGTTCTTAATCATCATGGATATTCTCTCCTTGATGATCTCTTTGCAAAAATCGAAGCTTGTTCAGGTTGCTTAAGATGTTCAGAAATGCATGAACTAGGGTTTCATATTTGTTGGTTATATATGAATTTCTGGTAGATATAAATGCTATAA
>JAPKLX010000722.1:0-22627 GCA_026898415.1 Leonotis leonurus
GACGAGCATTTCTCTGATATACTCTCCTTGAGTTATGAGTACTTGCCTAATCACTTGAAACCATGCTTCTTGTATATGGGAGCTTTTCCTGAAGATTACGAGATTGGGGCCTCCAAAGTTGTACGTATGTGGATGGCCGAAGGATTTGTGAAATCAAACGGAGATAAGGATTTGGAGGAAGAGGCAGAGGGTTACCTAAAGGATTTGGTGGACAGGAATCTAGTTTTTGTTAAAGAGATGAAGTATAATGGAAAAGCAAAGTGGTGCATCATGCATGATTTGATGAGGGATTTATGCGTGACGAAAGCCGACGAAGAGAAATTTTCATGTGTTGTCAATAACGCTTCGGAAGTTTCAGTCAATAAGCCACGTCGTGAGAGTATTCAGACATCATCAGATGGTATGAACGATATGTATAATTCAGCAGAGATGATGTCACTAGCACGATCATCTCTAAGCACTAGTGATATTATATCTATAGTGTTTTTCGCATTAAGATTGCTTAGAGTGTTGGATGTATACCAAATGAAATCGAAGAGTTTCCAATAGAAATATTACAACTTGTCAACCTACGGTACTTAGCTATCTACTGCTATTCAGGGTTACCAATTGGAATATCAAGATTGGGGAATTTGCAAACTTTGATTGGATTTATTGAGGATACTTGTCTGCTGCCATGTGAGATATGGGAGATGAGTGAGTTAAGATATCTCAAGTTGAATGGATTAATTAGATTTGATGATGAGGAGTATGAGTTCGGAAACAATGTTCTTAACGAACTCCACACGCTTTCCGTGATATGGATAGATTCTTCCGTAATCAGGAGAGGTTTTTTCAAGAGCATTCCGAATATCAAAGTATTGTCAATCTATTGTGTGGGTGATGGGTTAGCTTCCTCTTCCTCTTCCTTTGAAATTGGTCTTAGCCATCTTCACAAACTCCAAACATTAACTTTTGAATCTGGCGGGGGAGCAGGTTGCTTTCGTTTTCTATCCGCACTCAGATTTCCTTATCTTAGAAAATTAAATCTGTTTGATTGTAAAATAATTCCGAGTTTGTGGAGGACGCTGTGCGCACTACCGAATCTAGGGGCGCTCAAACTATATGGATGTGAATGTCTGTTAGGAAGCGACAAGACAACAACATCACAAGAAGAAGAAGAAGAAGATTCTGAAGAAGAAGAGTGGTGTCTTGGAGAAGATGATGTATTCTGCTCACTGCACTTTCTAAGTCTCTATAGTATGAATGTGGTTCATTGGAGATCTGATGACACCAACTTCCCAAACCTCCGCACTCTGATTATAATTTTATGCTCTGAGCTAAAGGAAATTCCCAGCAGCATTGGAGACATCCCAACACTCCAACTAATTGACATCTATGGATGTAACCCTTATCTCGAAGCCTCAGCACTACAGATTCAGGAGGGGCAGCAATCTGAATACGCCAACTACGACCTCAAAGTTAAGACATCGTTTTCCTAGATTGGTGTGTCTGGTTATGTTACGACTTCATTCTATGTAGTTCTCTCAAAACATATACACATATATACATATATCTTCTCTTTTGTCATCTAATCCTACCTGCAACTTGCAGATTCTCAGTACAGTGATGAATACTGTCTACCTATGTGGAGGCACTGAGTCATGGTTCCCAACTCAAACAACTTTTGGCCTAATTAAGTTTTATTGTACGAACACTTCTGTAAGAATCTTGGGGATTGTTTGATTTGATTTTCAGTTTCAATTATAATTCAACATTCCCAGTAGTGGTCATAAAGATTATTTGTTCTTGCTTGTTATAAAATTGATTTGTGCTGAAAGAATCTTAGAACTTTAAACGAGCCGAGCCCAGTCAAGTCGAGTCGAATAGTATCTAGTTCGGCTTGTTTATAATATTAGGGTATTCGAGCTTGACTTAAGCTTTTGACATGTTGTTCGAGTTTGACTCGCCATTTCATTAACTAGTTCAAGCTCGGCCCTTGCATAATTCAAAAAAATTATTTTCAAGCTCGACTCATTTGATATTCATATTAATAGTTTTTGGAACTCCAACTGGTATACATATTTTTATTTTAACAAATTAGTTATTTTAGTTTGGGGCTCGATTGAAGGCTCGTGAATAGATTGGATTAATAATATACTCATAAACAAACGAACTTGAATGTGTTTGCAAATTCAAGAGCTAAGCATTGTTATTTGTGATTTGTTTGTGGGTTCTTGTAGTAACATAAATGTAGCAAAAATAAGAGAGCGACAAAAAAGAATTTTTTGGTTAAATTTACGAGTGTGTTGACAACTTATTTAATACTCAATTAGCCTATAAAATTACTCGACAACCCCATCTGCATTGCGTGACCAATGACCATATCCACACGAGTCTCGCCGACAAGAATGCCGAGGAAGACGATGATGTGAGAGATCTAAATCTGGGCGTGATTCTGTTTAATGGGACTGTGTTAAGCACAAAGTTCTAACCACTCATCAAAATCAACAAACAAGTGAAATTTTTGATTGAATCTCTCAAATTTGAAGAGGAGAACAAAATCAAAATGATATTAGGATCTTTATAAAATGATATTTCATGAATGAATCTCCAGCTCCTGCTATTCTACCCTATATCTATTGTGTATAACCGTTTTAACAACCTCTTCCACGTGTTGAAAGAGTTCCCTCCAAAATTGATCTGAAACAATGCTTGCAGGCAAGCCATGAAGCTTATATACAACATCAAGGTTATGCACACGTAGAAGCAGTGAAAGGGTGCTTCATACTTGGTGAATCTATCTAGTATCTACTATAAACCATATAGTATCCTTGTGATTCGAGAGGAAGACATTCAATACAGTCCATAGTTAGATGTTGCTGAGCATGAGATGGAATAGGTAGAGGTTGTACAAGGCCTGCTGATCTGGTTGTCTCATGCTTGCAGAATTGGCATTGGCGACAAGCTGCAACCAGTTGTTGCACATCTTTCATCATCTCAGGCCATAGAAAGATGGATTGAACCCTCTGAAATGTTGCTCGAACTTAAGATACCCCGATTATAAGAGAAAAGAGAAAGGTTGTAGGGAGTAGTGAAACACTCGGCAATAGCTTCTTCTGCCCGATTCTCAGCTCCTTTCTTATACTCAATCTTGTAATCAAACGCCAGCAACCTCGGGAGATATTGTTATTGAATAGTGTGGAGATCTTCTGCTCGAGCAAGTGCTTGAGACTTTGCTAGTCAGTTCTTATAATGAACTGGTTATGAAGGAGATACGACCTCTGTAAAGTTTCGAGCAGCAAGATTGACAATAGTTCAACACATACGATCAAAAACTTATTCCAAGTAATCCGAACACAATGTAAAATTAACATCAAGAATTTACATGGTTCAGCCGATGCCTACATCCACGGAGAGTCAAAGAAGTATCACTATTAATCTCAGAAAGAAATACAATTACAAAGCAAATACAAAGAACTCTCTAACAAACTCTCAACACCTCTATTCAAGAAAATGTGTTTCCCACCCAAAATTCTAAATCCCTCTGTAAATCTTTCTATCGCAGAGACACACGCTTTACAAAGAAGAAGATTATCCCAAAAGATAGACAATGAACTCCAATATATATCAGCTCTCAGAATGAAGCCAAGTCTTGAGAAGAAGAGAGCAGAAAATCCAACTGCTTCGAGTAACTAGTGCACGGCTGTGCTTTGTTACCGTTGTTGTCAACTGCTTTCTTAACAAACTATAATAAACCCATTCAATAGCACATAGATCCTTCAAATGGAATAATATCATTTTGCAGCCACAAAACCACAACCTCCATTTCTCAATAGCCATAAAAATAGCAAGAAACTCTTTTTCATAAATGGAAGATCCCTTGTTCTTTGAAGCCACAACTCTACTCAAGAAAGCAATGAGATGACCTTTTTGCATTGGGAGAGCTCCCAATATCTCATAATAAGCATCAGTTTCCAACACAAAAGACAAAAGGTAGTTGGAAGAAGTTAGGTAACTTCAATACAGGAGCTGAGACCATAGCCATTTTAAGATTCTGAAATGCAACAGATGCCTTCTCATCACACTTAATACTTCCCTTCGTTAAATCATTCAAGGGACGAGCCATAACTCCATAATTGTGGACAAACTTTCTATAGTAAGACCCAAAAACCCCCCTTAAAGCTTTAAGAGTTTACATGTAATAAGACATTAAGGAGATTTTACACTTGTATTTAGAGTCATCCATCATCGATGAGAGTATATTATTATTAATTTAATATATTTTAATTATTTTTCTAATTTTTTGTTATCATTATCAAATACATCATATAGTTAATTCATATGCATCGAATTAGTACATTACTTGCTTAAATTTATAATTTATTAGATATTATGCATCTTATTATTATTAATTACTAAGTAATGTATTAAATTTGTCGATAATCTTTTAAGTTGATATTTTGTATATTATGCATTATAATACAGTGTAATGCATTTGTTAATAAAATTTTATGCATTATATTATTAAATTGAAAAATAAACTCTTATGTATTAATTATATACTACGTAAATAATGAGATTAAAAGAGAAAGGTGAAAGTAGATAAGAGAAGAGAGGACATAAATTTAGAAGAATCTTAATTTGAGTAGATTATATTTTATGTTTTACACTTTCTATATATTTTCTATTAAAAAGTATATATTTTTTTAAATCATATATATTTAATCTTAACCATCAAAACTACTATAATTAATGAATTATATTTATTTATAATTCTTATCTTAACATTCATTCTTACTAAAACCATCCTTATATATAAAATAAAAATGATTCATTATTGATTAATTAAAATTAAATTTTGCTGTAAATCATTTATATCAATACATATTAAAATATAATTTAATTGTATCCATTAATAAGAAAATATGAATACATTTACTTTTAATTAATACAATATCTATTTTCAATATATATAAATATTAATGCAAACTCATGAAATATTTGACTCACACTTTAACAACATTTTAAAAACAACCGAAGCTTCATATTTTTTTTTATCATACTTTTTTTTGCACTCTAGAAACCGAAGGATATAAATTGGTCTTGCCTTTTCATTTTAGTTTTGATGTTATATTTCATTCTAATATATACTGTGTTTCCTTTAGATGGGGATTTGCCCCTTTTTCTTTTATTTGCGATTTAGGAAATGGATAAGTGTATGCGCACCAGTATAGCTGACAAAAGTGACGGGGCCGGGCCTGCACGACACGGCTCGTCGGGCTTTTCAGAATTTTGAGGTCTGATTAGATCAGCTCAAATATTTTCGGGTTTTAAAAAGTGAGGCCCAACCCAACCGAATTTCAATTTATTTAAAATAAAAAAGAAAATTTATTGGCAAATTGATATTCATACATAAAATAAAAAAAAATTCTGAATAAATAAATAAAAAATATATAATATAAACATCACAACATTATAATTTAAATTATATTACAATCGTAAAATAAATAATTAAAATTTTAAAAATCTTTCATTCATTATCTATTAAAATCATAACAAATATAGATATCAAAATCATAATTTAAATTAAATAACAATTGTAAAAAATATTTTATTTATATTAACGGACGAGCTTTTTAGCCTAAAAAATCAATAGTTTTTTAGCCAAAGTTCATCGGGCCCAAGCCTATTTTTGGGCAGACTTTTTAGGTCCGTTTTTTTTCAAAAATCTATCCAAACTCTCGGTTTTTGGGCGGGCCTATGAGCTCAAGTACGTTTTCCAACAATTAATTTATTTTTTTACTTATGAAAACTGTTTGTACATTTCAACCATTCAATTTATTATCAGATAAATTATTGAACAAGTTAGTTGCACTTAACTTCTTATTTAAAATATCTTATCTCTTATTGTGTGGACACCTAACCATGTTTATAGATAGGACTAATTTCCTCCTTTCGCGTTTGTGAGAGAAAATCAATAGATTCAGAAGAGAAATGACTTGCAATCTTCAATCCCTCGTCACCATCCTTGAACATATCTTCAATCCTCAACAAACTTACGGGATTTTTGATGACAATAAACACCAGCTCCAATCCCTCCTCCAAAAAGCTACTTCTCTGCAAAAGATTCTTGAAAAAACTCACATCCCTAAAGTTGAAATTTTGGAGAGCCAAATCAGAGAAGCATTTCATAGGGCAGAGGATGTCATTGAATCCTATATGGTTGGCCAAATGTTATCCTGCAGCTCAACTTTTCCCACATCAGATCTGGATCAAGTAACTCAGCAACTTGATTCTGCAGTGGATCAAGTGACGAAGCTCGTGGAGGGAGTGAAGAAGATGTCGAGTGGCAGCACGTCGAGCAGTGCCTCCTCTTCCACGCATGATCCGAGTTCGAAGAGCTCTGTTGTGGGGGTTGGTGAAGATTTGCTGCAGTTGAAGGATCGGCTGACTGGGATGGAGAAGAAGCTGGAGATCGTGCCCATCGTTGGAATGGGCGGGATCGGTAAGACAACTCTTGCTCGGAAGCTTTATAATGATGCACTCATTGTTTCTCACTTTGATTGTCTTGCTTGGGCCACAATTTCCCAAGATTATAATATGGAAGCAATTCTATCAGAACTCCTTCGTTGTATAACTGGAAAAGAATTTGGTGAATTGCAAGAAATTTTGCATAAGCGGTTGTTTGCTAGAAGGTACTTGATTGTACTAGATGATGTATGGAGTACAAAGTTTTGGGACGGAATAAGGAGGTTCTTCCCAGACAACGAAAATGGGAGTCGAATAGTGATAACGACTAGAGAATTGGATGTGGCTAAGTATGCAGCGAGTCTGCATCAACCCCATCGGGTGCAGTTGCTAAGCAAGTCTCATAGTTGGAGACTACTTTGTCAAACTGTATTTGGGGACCAGGATTGCCCCAAGGTATTACAAGTGATTGGAGAAAAGATTGCGAGCGATTGTGGAGGACTTCCTCTTGCCATCAACGTGGTGGGAGGTATCTTGTCTAAGCTCGAAAGATCGAAAGATGTTTGGGAGAATATAGGGAACAATGTAAGAGTCGCAATTGCTAAATCGGACGAGCATTTCTCTGATATACTCTCCTTGAGTTATGACTACTTGCCGAATCACTTGAAACCATGCTTCTTGTATATGGGAGCTTTTCCTGAGGATTACGAGATTCCGGCTTCTGAAGTTGTACGCATGTGGATGGCTGAAGGATTTGTGAAATCAAACGGAGAAAAGGATTTGGAGGAAGAGGCGGAGGGTTACGTGAAGGCTTTGGTGGATAGGAATCTAGTTTTGGTTAAAAGCATAAAGTATAATGGAAAAGCAAAGATCTGCAGTATGCATGATTTGATGAGGGATTTATGTGTGAGGAAAGCCGAAGAAGAGAAGTTTCTATGTGTCGTCAAGAATGCTTTGGAAGTTTCAGTCAACAGCCCACGTCGTGTGAGTATCCAGACATCATCACATGGTATGAATGATCTATATAATTCAGCAGAGATGATTTCACTAGCACGATCATTTCTATGCACTAGAAATATTGTATCTCCTGATTTTTCTGCATCAAGATTGCTTAGAGTGTTGGATGTATTTGGAACAAGATTCAAAGAGTTTCCAATCGAAATATTACAACTTGTCAACCTACGCTACTTAGCTATCGACTGTCGTTCAGGGTTACCTATTGGAATATCGGGATTGGGGAATTTGCAAACTTTGATTGGATATTTAAGATCTTGTTGTGTGCCATGTGAGATATGGGAGATGCGTGAGTTAAGACATCTCACGTTGAATGAAAGAATTTGGTTTGACGATGTGGATGAGTACGAGTTCAGAAACAATGTTCTTAATAAACTCCACACGCTTTCCCAGATACGGATAGATCCTTCCGTAGTTAGGAGAGGCTTTTTTGAAAGCATTTCGAATATCAAAGTATTGTCAATCTATCATGTGGGTTATGAGTTAGCTTCCTCTTCCTCTTCCTTTGAAATTGATCTTAGCCATCTTCACAAACTCCAAACATTAACTTTTGAAACTGACTATACAGTAGATTCCTTTCGTTGTCTTGCCGCACTCAGATTTCCTTGTAGTCTTAGAAAATTAAATCTGATTGATTGTGAAATAATTCCGAGTGTGTGGAGGACGCTGTGCGCACTACCGAAGCTAGAGGCGCTCAAACTACAAAGATGTGCGTTCAAAAGAGACAAGACAACAACAAGAGCACAAGAAGAAGAAGATTCTGAAGAAGAAGAAGAAGAAGAAGAAGAAGAGTGGTGGCTTGGAGAAGATGATGTATTCTGCTCACTGCAGTTTCTGAGTCTGCGACATATGAATGTGGTTAATTGGAGAGCTGATGACACCAACTTCCCGAGCCTTCGCACTCTGAATATACGTTATTGCTGTAAGCTAAAGGAAATCCCGAGCAGCATTGGAGACATCCCAACTCTCCAACTAATTCACATCTATGGATGCACCCCTTCTCTCGAAGCCTCAGCACTGCAGATTCAGAAGGAACAGCAATCCGAATACGCCAACTACGACCTCAAAGTTAAGACGTCGTTTTCCTAGATTAGTATGTCTGGTTATGTTACGACTCCATTCTATGTAATAGAATTCTCTATAAACATATTAAATAATTCCCAAGTTTAGGGTAATTTAATACTATAATCGATTAGCTCAACGATTGCTTAGCAGCTCTCGAGTCGACCAGCCGTTAGCTCAGAGCTCAATACAATAACAAGGAGATGAAAGTTAAATAAGACTTTCATCAATAGCTCCTGTGTTACTTCTTTCTTCAAATATTGCCTTTTAAGGAACGTTTGAAGACCACGTAATCTATCAAGAGAAGAGAAAGCTCCATGGTGCTTTACATGTTTTGAAGTGGTGGTCAAGATTAAGCCACATCATCACTACTTTTTGCATTATTAAATTTATTATTTGTTAAATTTTAAAATTTGATTATTATTTTATTTTTTTAAGAAAGATTATAATCTTAAACATTATTTAATAATATAATTTGTATTCAATTTGTTCAGAAATTGAAAAATAAGTTGTCCAGGTAGCTTAATCTCAAGCGATCCTTCATTACTTCTCATTTAGCATGTACTTTACCTTAAAAATATCGAAGACTAGTATATAGTACTTATCGTACCGAAAAATACAACAAAATATCAAATATGAGATATACTAAAAATTTTGATAATGTATGATACAATATTGATATGATAAATGTATAATTTTTTCAAAGGGAATTCAGAATTCTTTTTTCTGCCGTATAAATAATTAGCAAGTTAACGTATGAGCTTGGTTAGTTCTTTTAACAGAATTATCATTTGATGCTACTTTTTTTTTCTTTAAACCTTGTAATATGCAATTTGGATCATCCAATTAATTAATATATTAATTAACGACCAAAGCCAATTAATGTGATGGAACTATTTCTATTTAGTTATTAATTTACTGTTGTTATTGCAAATATATACCACCTCGTTCCCTTGGTTTCAATTCCAAAATCTTCTCAATCAACGGTTTCTTAATATTTTTTCACGTTTTACTTAGAGTTAATTAATAGCCACAAACCTAATATTATTTAAATTCTAGTCATTTTGAATGTGAATTATCACAAATATCCTTCTAATTAAATTTAATTGTATGAATGGTACGAATGGTATGAAATGTGCGAATAATATTTATTCATACAATTCATACGTACATACAGTTTAATAAAATTAAGTATCACGTATGAATGGTACGATTCGATACAATTCATATTATTCATACTCAAAAATATAAAATATAATTACAAGTATATTTTAGTAGAAGAAATTTATAATGACTAGAATTTAACTATTATTATGTTGGTGACTATTATTTGTGTTTTACAATCTTTTTTGGCTATTTTATATTATCACTCTTTTACTTACGACAAACATATTTAATTAATAAATAATATATAATTTTTACTTCTCTAACAACTCATTCTTTAAAATTGATGTCAACAAATGTGAATATGAGAATTTTCTTACTTGCTCGATTCAATACAAAATAACTACAAACACAACGTGCTTGGACAATTCTTTACAATCTTATGATTTTACATTAAAAAATAGTTTAGACATGTATTGACAATTAAAATATATAATTGCGCCATTTTATTATGGTTATATATTTTAATACAATTTAAATATACTAAATCAACTAATTATTATTCAAACTAAGTAATACTCGCTTCATATACATAAAGTGTGTTTTTATTGTCCATTTGAACCGTTGACTAAGAGTTTTATTTATTATTTTTTTAACATTATCTGATATGTTAAATATTACATATATTCTATTTAGTGAGTATTTTTGTCAACTAAAATTATATTTTATATTTTTTAAATTTATACCGACCCACTCACAATATATAATTCTTTGTTCATTGCATGAGACCACTTACTAGTTCACATTATATACTACATTATATCCTATCAAAATAGAACTCAAATAAAAGGAATAATTTATTTATCTCACATTGAAAATTTGAAGAACTAGATCAGGGCTCCTATAAAATAACTCGCAATCAAATTTTAAATTTAGATTTCTCAAACTCAAGAAAAATTATCAAATGAGTTAAAATTTTAAAAATATTACCAAAAAAAATCAGATTCTCATATCGCCGGTTCTACCACTTTACATTTATTAAAATTAAATTTGTTGTCGATTCACGGTAAAACTTGTTGAACTGATTGATTTGATCCGATTTTTAAAACAATGTGTGTGCGGATGGTAGGTAGCGAGTACCTGATGGGCAGCGGCTTTACGAGTAGCCGTCAAGATAGGAGCGAGGAGAGTGAGACATAAATTCAGGAGAATATTAATATAAATTATATTTACTATTTATACTTTCTGCATATTTTTTATTAAAAGGTGTGTATATATATATATATATATATATATATATATATATATATATTTTAAATCTTACTATATATTTCATTTTAACCATTGAAACTATTATAACGCATGATTATATATTATATTAACATTTATTGTAACTAGAATCATCCATACAAATTAAACGATTAAATTAAATAAAAATGATTTTTTACAAAATAACCTAAAATAAAATTTAATAATTAAATTATTTATATCAATGATATATATTACGTACTTATAAGACTTTGTTTGGTAGAAGGCACTTGATTGTACTAGATGATTTATGGAGTACCAAGTTCTGGGACGAAATAAGGAGGTTATTCCCGGACAACAAAGACGGGAGTCGAATAGTGATAACCACCAGAGAATCAGATGTGGCTAAGTATGCAGCGTGTCTGCATCAACACCATCGGGTGCAGTTGCTAAGCAAGTCTGATAGTTGGAGACTACTTTCTCAAACTGTAATTGGGGACAAGGATTGCCCCAATGTATGACAAGAGATTGGAAAAAAGATTGCGAGCGATTGTGGAGGACTTCCTCTTGCCATCAACGTGGTGGGACTTAGGAGGGCTCTTGTCTAAGCTCGAAAGATCGAAAGATGTTTGGGAGAATATGGGGAATGATATAAGAGATGCAATTGCTAAATCGGAGGAGCACTTCTCTGATATACTCTCCTTGAGTTATGAGTACTTGCCGAATCACTTGAAGCCGTGCTTCTTGCATATGGGAGTTTTTCTTGAAGATTACGAGATTCTGGCCTCTATAGTTGTACGTATGTGGATGGCAGAAGGATTTGTGATATCGAAAGGAGATAAGGATTTGGAGGAAGAAGCAGAGGGTTACCTAAAGGCGTTGGTGGACAGGAATCTAGTTTTGATTAAAAGGATGAAGTATAATGGAAAAGCAAAGAGGTGCAAAATGCATGATTTGATGAGGGATTTGTGCATGAGGAAAGCCGAGGAAGAGAAGTTTCTATGTGTCGTCAAGAATGGTTCGGAAGTATCACTCAATAGGCCACGTCGTGTGAGTATTCAGACATCATTACATGGTATGAATATAAACGATATGTATAATTCAGGAAAGATGATGTCACTTGCACGAACATTTTTCTTCGCTTGTGAGATTATATCTCCTGTGTTTTCGGCATTGAGATTGGTTAGAGAGTTGGATGTATTCAAAACGAGATTCAAAGAGTACCCAATCGAAATATTACAACTGGTCAACCTACGCTTGATCTTCTGCGATTCAAGGATACCAATTGGAATATCAAGATTGGGGAATTTGCAAACCTTGATTGGATATTTTAGATCTTCTTGTGTGCCATGTGAAATATGGGAGATGCATGAGTTGAGACATCTCACGTTGAATGGAGCAATTTGGTTTGACGATAGGGAGTATGAGTTTGGAAACGTTGTTCTTAACAAACTGCACATCCTTTCCACGATATTGATAGATCCTTCCGTAAGTAGTAGAGGTTTGTTTAAAAGCATTCCGAATATCAAATTATTGTCAATCTATTGTTGTGCTCAGTTAATGCCCTTTAAAATTGATCTTAGCCATCTTCACAAACTCCAAACATTAGATTTTGAAGCTAACTTGGGAGTAGATTGCTTACGGTGTCTATCCGCACTCAGATTTCCTTCTAGTCTTAGAAAATTAAATCTGATTGATTGTGAAGTAAATCCGAGTGTGTGGACGTTGTGCGCACTAGTTAGATGTGTGATAGGAAGCGACAAGAGAACAACAGCACGAGAAGAAATACACTATGTTATGATACGAGAAGAAGAAGAGTGGTGGGTTGGAGAAGATGATGTGTTCTGCTCACTGCAGTTTCTAAATCTCCAAGATATGGAGTTGGTTCATTGGAGAGCTGATGACACCAACTTCCCGAGCCTCCGCACTCTGAATATACGTTATTGCTGTAATCTAAAGGAAATCCCGAGCAGCATTGGAGACATCCCAACTCTCCAACTAATTCACATCTATGGATGCACCCCTTCTCTCGAAGCCTCAGCACTGCAGATTCAGAAGGAACAGCAATCCGAATACGCCAACTACGACCTCAAAGTTAAGATTAAATAGATATGTGTGGTTATGTTTTGAATAGCTCACAGACTTATCAAATTTATATAAAAAATACTAACAAAATAATTTTATAAACGAGCTTGAACTTGAATATTTAACGATCTCGAGCCGACTTTGAACTCGGGTTAAAATTTACTATTAAATTGAATAATAAACAACCCCAACTCGAGCTCGATTTTAATTCATTGAATCGAAATCGAGCTTGGTTTTCAGAACACAAACTGAACTTGAACTCATCCAATCTCGAACTTCTACTGCCCTACATGTAACATACCACTAAGGCCTCATCCCTCTCTCTATATAAATAACAATAAATGAGTAGATCCATTCAGTATCTCAAATCTCCAATCAATAACAAATAAAAACCAAACTGCAAGAAAAAAAAAAACACAAAGCATGAAAATACCTTCTTAGTAATAAGCTCGCATTGAGTTCCTTTCCCAGAAGCAGGAGCTCCTGATATCATCACCCTCAAAGGCTCCGCCTTTTCCATAGAACCAGAAACCTATTTCGTGCCACAAAACCATCAAAGGCGGTTAAAATTATATTCGTAAACTTTTCGAACCGAATATCATTAGTCATGAAAAATAATTTTGTTACCACCATTATTCGTTGGTTGTGCAAAAAAACTATTTAAAAATTATATTGATCGATTTTCTTCATTTGACCCAATAGACCAAGATTGGCCCGATCAGCCCGACTTAACTTAGCCCTCATGAAATTTCAAAAAAAGTTTAATATGCCATTTCTAAAAAATAAATAACAATTATTTTTTCAAAAATCAAAATAAATTTCATTTTTGATAATTGAGAATAACTAATATCATGAGTAGTGGAAGAAATGATTAATCCTATGTTCATGGGTTTAGTGATTGCTGCAGGAATAATCATTCCAGATTATTTTTGTATACCAGTTCGGAGACTATCCATGGGGTTTATTCGTAGGCCTTGTTTGGTAGGCAAGATATGATAGGATTAGATTAAATTATCTTATATAATCATGTGTTTGGTAGCAAATGTAATTAATATATCGGCCCACTATTAAGGGCTAGGCCCGTGCCAAAATCACCATTTTCCCTATATTTTAATCATAAGGAAGGGGTGAGATTAAAATAATCCTTATACACCATACAAATTTAATCTTATCATGCTATATCCTATCATGGCTACCAAACATGCTCGTAGTGGATAAATCCTATCTAAACGAAGTCATGATGGAACACTTCTCAGATGCAGGAAATGCCCACAAGTGCCAAATGAATGCGGATAAGATCTACACCAAAGAACACGTGTTAGAACATGCTGATTGACCAGGCAGGAGGTGTCATCTGCCTGTTGGAAGGAAGCCGGAACTCATCAAAAAAGCGCCCTTACGCTCTGGTTAGATCGGGGCAAGGTGACTGTTCAGAAACTGCAAAAAAGATTCAATCTATCTTCGTACAGAAAGAACGAGCCGAAGCGGCCGCTCAAGCAAGCATTAAAATGAAAATGTCCTTCTTTTATCCAGGTTCTTTATGTATTGTATCTGAAACTATTGTAATCTTCATCTATCATGAATGAAAAATGATGATGGAGGCATAAATATGTAGTGAGAGAAAAAAGTCCAGAGTCCTCTTCCTGAGATGAATGAGAGAGAAATATCAGATCTGCACACGACCCCAGAGCAACTAAACATCTCTGGCAGTATGGCATCTAAGGGATAATTCCCGTTTCCCTTCTTTGGGCTGACTGAAGGCAAGGACTAAGGTTAAGTAGCGATCTTTGGCTGCGACAAGTAATGACATGAATGATCATTCCACTCCCGAACAATTTCTGTGTACCAACCATCCCTTTGTTTATTAATTATAAGAAGTTATAATAAGCTTTCAAGATACATCAATGCATAAAAATTGTAATGATAATGCATTAGTTTATACGGAAATATGCATGAAATATCATGACATATATTATATGAATAATATACGCTAATTGCGAATGAGTGAACCTAATGTGTTTACATTTACACATTAAACAGTATCTACATTTTTATTTAGGGTTTATTCATCATCAATTAGGATATATTATTAATATAATATATTTTAATTATTTTTCTAATTATTAACTTGTTTCATGGAGAGGGAGCATGTGTTTCCTAGATGGAGATTTGCCCCTATTTCTTTTATTTGCTTTTTAGGAAATGGATAAGCGTACGTGCAAACAACTGGGGTGGGGTTCTACTTCTACCTCGTTTTCCAACAATTTTATTTTTTACTTATGCAAACTGTACATTTCAACCAATCTATTTATTAGGGGTGAGAATTTGGGACCGGGATTCGGGAAATTCCCGTCCCAACCCGAGTCCCGACGGAAATCGGGACCCCGAGTCCCGAAATTTTCGGGACCGGGACCCATAAATTTTAAAATTTCGGGTATCAGGACTACCCGAAGTCTCGATTAAATTCAAAAATTACAATAGGACTTCGGGACATTTCGGGAAATTTCGGGACTTTTGGGACTTTCGGGACATTTCAATTCGGGACCGGGACTAAAATTTTTTACGCTTCGGGATTCGGGACTCCCGAAATTCCGATCGGGACCCAAAAATTTGAAAATTTCGGGACCGGGACCGGGACTCCCGGTCCCGTCCCGATTCTCACCCCTACTATTTATTATCAAGTAGTAAGTCTTTGTTTATTATTTGTTCAAAGTCAAGAAAGAACAACACGCTTTGAATTATTGAACTAGTTCGTTCACCTAACTTCTTATTTCAAATATCTTCTCTCTTATTGTGTGGACACCTAACCTTCTTCATAGATTGGATAATACTTGTGATTTCTGCAAGCTTCATAATTTCCTCCTTTTATCTTTGTGAGAGAAAATCAACAGATTCAGAAGAGAAATGGCTTGCAATCTTCAATCCCTCGTCACCATCCTTGAACATATCTTGAATCCTCAACAAGCATATGGAATTCTTGATGACAACAAACACCAACTCCAATCCCTCCTCCAAATGTCTACTTCTCTGCAAAAGATTCTTGAAAAAACTCGCCTCCCTAAACTTGAAACTTTGGACACCCAAATCAGAGAAGCACTTCACAGAGCAGAGGATGTCATTGAATCCTATATGGTTGACCAAAAGCTTTCCTGCAGCTCCGTTTTTCCCACATCAGATCTGGATCAAGTAATTCACCAACTTGATTCTGCAGTGGATCGAGTGACGCAGCTCGTGGAGGGAGTGAAGAAGATGTCGAGTGGCAGCACGTCGAGCAGTGCCTCCTCTTCCACGCATGATCCGAGTTCGAAGAGCTCTGTGGTGGGGGTTGATGAAGATTTGCTGCAGTTGAAGGATCGGCTGACTGGGATGGAGAGGAAGCTGGAGATCGTGCCCATCGTCGGGATGGGCGGGATCGGTAAGACAACTCTCGCTCGAAACCTTTATAATGATCCACTCATTGTTTCTCATTTTGATTGCCTTGCTTGGGCCACAATTTCCCAAGATTATAATATGGAAGCAATTCTATCAGAAATCCTTCGTTGCAAAACTGGAAATGAATCTGGTGAATTGCAAGAAATTTTGCATAAGAGGTTGTTTGGTAGAAGGTACTTGATTGTATTAGATGATGTATGGAGCACCAAGTTCTGGGACGAAATAAGTAGGTTCTTCCCAGACAACAAGGATGGGAGTCGAATAGTGATAACCACCAGAGAATCGGATGTGGCTAAGTATGCAGCGAGTCTGCATCAACACCATCGGGTGCAGTTGCTCAGCATGTCTGATAGTTGGAGACTACTTTCTCAAACTGTATTCGGTGACGAGGATTGCCCCGATGTATTTCAAGAGATCGGAGAAAAGATTGCGAGCGATTGTGGAGGACTTCCTCTTGCCATCAGCGTGGTGGGAGGGATCCTGTCTATGCTCGAAAGATCGAAAGATGTTTGGGAGAATATAGGGAACGACGTAAGAGATGCAATTGCTAAATCGGAAGAGCATTTCTCTGATATACTCTCCTTGAGTTATGACTACTTGCCTAATCACTTGAAACCATGTTTCTTGTATATGGGAGCTTTTCCTGAAGATTACGAGATTGAGGCCTCGAGAGTTGTACGCATGTGGATGGCTGAAGGATTTGTGAAATCAAACAGAGATAAGGATTTGGAGGAAGAGGCAGAGGGTTACTTAAAGGGTTTGGTGGACAGAAATCTAGTTTTGGTTAAAAGTATGGAGTACAATGGAAAAGCAAAGAGTTGCAGCATGCATGATTTGATGAGGGATTTATGCGTGAGGAAAGCCGAAGAAGAGAAGTTTCTATGCGTTGTCAAGAATGCTTTGGAAGTTTCAGTGAATAGGCCACGTCGTGTGAGTATTCAGGCATCATCAGATGGTATGAACGATATGTATAATTCAGCAGAGATGATGTCACTAGCACGATCATTTCTAAGCACTAGTCATATTATATCTACAGTGTTTTTCGCATTAAGATTGCTTAGAGTGTTGGATGTATGCGAAATGGAATTCGAAGAGTTTCCAATAGAAATTTTACAACTGGTCAACCTACGCTACTTAACTATCTCCTGCCAATCAGGGTTACCAATTGGAATATCAAGATTGGGGAATTTGCAAACCTTGATAGGATATATTGAGGATCATTGTCTGCCATGTGAGATATGGGAGATGCGTGAGTTAAGACATCTCCAATTGAATAGAACAATTTGGTTTGACGATGAGGATTACGAGTTCGGAAACAATGTTCTTAACAAACTCCACACGCTTTCCGAGGTAGTGATAACTCCTTCCGTAATTAGGAGAGGCTTTTTTAAAAGCATTCCGAATATCAAAGTATTGTCAATAGTCTATGATAGGGGTGATGAGTTAGCTTCCTCTTCCTCTTCCTTTGAAATTGATCTTAGCCATCTTCACAAACTCCAAACATTAACTTTTCAATCTGACTCTGGAGTAGATTGCTTTCGTTGTCTATCCGCACTCAGATTTCCATCTAGTCTTAGAAAATTAAATCTGTATTATTGTGAAATAATTCCGAGTGTGTGGAGGACGCTGTGCGCACTACCGAATCTAGAGGCGCTCGAACTATATCTATGTGAATGTCTGTTAGGAAGCGACAAGACAACAACATCACAAGAAGAAGAAGAAGAAGAAGAGTGGTGTCTTGGAGAAGATGATGTATTCTGCTCACTGCAGTTTCTAAGTCTCCGATATATGAGAGGTGTTCATTGGAGAGCTGATGACACCAACTTCCCAGCACTCCGCACTCTGTATATACGTTCTTGCAGGAAGCTAAAGGAAATTCCCAGCAGCATTGGAGACATCCCAACTCTCCAACTAATCCACATCAAATATTGCAACCCTTCTCTGGAAGCCTCAGCACTAGAGATTCAGGAGGAGCAGCAATCCGAATACGCCAACTACGACCTCAAAGTGAAGATTGAATAGGTATGTGTGGTTATGTTTCGACTTCATTCTATATAATATAGGCATCTACACATATATTCTTAATTCTCTTTTGTCATAATCTAACCCTACCTGCAACTTGAAGATTCTCAGTAATTAAACGGGTTGCTCAAAATGGGTTTCTCTAGCATAATTGTAATTAAATGAAACTTTTTTGAGTGGGGTTTAGCAGATTGTGTTGGTAGGTAGTAGTTGAGGTTTCTTACTTTGGATTTCCGAAGTCTCTATTTAAATAATTATATAATGATTGAATTTGAGAAAAATTATATTAATTTAATTTGTGAATTTAAATTTGTAATATAAAATAAATAAATAAATAAAAACGAAAAAAATTTAATATATAATTTTTTATTAATATTTTAATTTATTTAATTAAATAACATTAAAATTAAAATAGCAATTTTAGAAATTAAAATTTCATTAATTTTAATTTCAAATACAAAATACAAGAAATTGAAATATGAGAATTGAAAGCACAGAATTAAAATACAACAAAAGAAACAAAAAAACACACTTAATTTAAATTCCCAAATCGAGCGTAGATTTCTTCGATTAAATCATGCTCGAGCATCTCGTGAGCACGCCTATCTCGGTAAAATAAGATATTTATAGATGAATTGAAGAATAAAAAAAATCTGGGAGCGCGGGAAACCGGGTGCCGCAGCGGTGAAACCCGGGTGGGTTTCCTGCGCCCAGCGCCGATATCACGGGACAGCAACTGGCGCGGAAACCCCCTCCCCCGCAGCGCCAATTTCTCCCCCAGGCGCCCAAACCCCCTGCCCCCCTCGCTGCCTAGGTATCCCACGCCTAAGTCACTGTGGATGCTCTAAGTCATGGTTCCCGACTCAAACAACTTTTGGCTTAATTAAGTTTTATTGTTGTATCAGTATTGTACGAACACTTCTGTATGAATATTTCTCTTTAATCTTGGAGATTGTTTGATTTTATTTTCAGTTTCAGTTTTAATTCAAGATTTCCAGTGGTGTTCATAAAGATTATTTGTTCTTACTTGAAATGAAATGGATTCGTGATGAAAGAATCTTAGGACTAGGGCTGGGTAAATATACCGAAAATTTGGTATACCGAGCAATGCCATATCGAATTTTTTTTTGAAAATACCGTAATTAACACTAACCGATTTTTTTGGTATGGTATGAGGCCATACCGAAACTTTTCGGTACGGTATCGGTACAGATTTTGGCCATACCGCGGTATGCCGAACTATATCGAATTTTTGGTATATACGGTATGTTCGGTATATCGGTATGTACCGATATTTCAGTATATACCAAAAATTCGGTATATCGGTATATACCGATATTTATCAAAATTTTATATATATATATTTTTTAATATTAATCAAACATTAAATATAACCTTAATTCATTATATTAATAACATACAATATATTATAGTATTATTTAAGAAAAATATTATAAATTTAATATACAATATAATTTATTTTTTAATCTTTTAGTCCCGATTAAAATAAATATACTAACAAATATAATAATGTACATATTATGTAGTAGTGTTGCAAATTTAATTCACGTTTTTTAAATATACCTATAATATAATATAATATGTAAATATTTCATCAATACTTTTATTCTCTATCATAAATTTAAAATTAGAGTATAATATATTAATTTATGAATAAATAGTATAGTATGTTAGTTAAAACTTATTTAAGTATTTGTTAAAGAGTATAACATATAAATTAATAAAATATGTATTGTGTATAATAACATGTGATGACATTTAGTAGATATATTATGAAAAGATAACATAAAATATAACATGTGTATCATAAGTATTTCAAATATATTATTCAACAAGAATCAAATTGATATATATCATAAATTTGTTAAGAATTTAGTAGATATATTTAATTATTATTTATTAATATCTAAGTGTTTTTATTATAAAAAATTATATTAAATTATTAATTAATAAGAAATAATTCTAATAATTCTAAAAATAGATAATAAAATTTGAAAATAATTCCACATAAGATTAAAATATAATTTCCAAATAAATATTATACATATATTGATAATCTATATAGTAATATTTTTTTTATATCAATAATCTTTTTAATATTAATATAATTCATAATACGAATAAATTTATTATAATTTATGCACTTATATTTATGTTATTAAGTAATTATTAATATAAGATAAAATGAAAATTAAAACAAATTATTCATAATTTTTCGGTATGAAATACGGTATTTTTGATATACCGTACCGAACTTCGGTATACCGAAAAATTAGTACAGTATCGGTATGAATTTTTTCAATACCGAATTTTCGGTATACCGAAACATTCAGCAGGGTAACGGTATACAAAAATAACATACCAAATATTTTCGGTACGGTATCGGTACGGCGAAAAAATTTCGGTATGCCGTACTCACCCACCTCTACTTAGAACTATAAATGAGCCAAGCCCTGTCAAGTCGAGTCGAATATATAGTATCCGGTTCGGCTTGTTTATAATATTAGGGTGTTCGAGCTTGACTTAAACTTTTGACATCTTGTTCGAGTTTGACTCGCCATTTCATTAACTAGTTCAAGCTCACTTCTTGCATTGCTCAAAAATATGACATTCGAGCTTGATTCGTTTGATATTCATATTAATAGTTTTTCGAGCTTCGCCTTGTTTACATGCATCTTTTTATTTGAAAAAATTAATTATTTTAAATGTTTTAATAATTTTAATATTTCGTAGATTACATTATTCTACATACTAATATAATTGCTCAATTAATATATATAGTACTCTACATATTAATATATGGGGTAAATGGTAAAATACCCACTTAAAAATAAAAAATAAAAAATAAAAAATAAAAAATACTCACTTTTTACAATAGCATGATAAAATTGATCATGTGCTCATGTTATTCAAGTTACTTTTATTTTTAAGTGAACATTTTTTATCTTTATTTTACGAAAGTGGGTAATTTTACCTATTACCCCTTAATATATTTGGTCAATTAATAATTATTCTATTCACGGTCAAACTGGTTGAACTGACCGATTTGATCCGATTTTTAAAACAGTGCATGCCGATAGCGGGTATATATCTAATAGATGATGAGTAGCGGCTACCTGATAGGTGCCGGCTACCCGTCAAGATAGGAGATGAGAGAGTGATACATAAATTTAGGAGAATATTAATATGAGTAGATTATATTTTCTATTTTATACTTTCTACATAATTTTTATTAAAAAGTATATATATTTTTTATCTTATATATTTAATTTTAACCATTAAAACTATTATAATTAATGGATTATATTTATTTATAATTCTTATCTTAACGGTTATTCGCACTAGAACCATTCATTTATACAACAAATCTAAATAAAAATAATTTCTTACTAGATAGTTAAAAATAAATTTTGAAGGTTAAATTATTTAGATTAATAATATATATTAAAAAATAATTTCGATATATATCTTATCTCTTATCGTGTGAACACCTAACTTCTTTATAGATTGGATCATTCTTGTGATTTCTGCAACCTGCTTAATTGTCTGCCTTTGTCTTTGTATTTGTGAGAGAAAATCAACAGATTGAGAAGAGAAATGGCTTGCAATCTTCAATCCCTCATCACAATCCTTGAACATATCTTGAATCCTCAACAAACATATGGGATTCTTGATGACAACAAACACCAACTCCAATCCCTCCTCCACAGATCTACTTCTTTGCAGCAGATTCTTGAAAAAACTCACATCCCTAAACTAGAAACTTTCCAAATCAGAGAAGCACTTTTTTGAAGTTGAGAAGAATAAAACTCAAGAAGCAGTAGGATGATTCTGGCGCATGCAGCTCTTTTGCTTTTGTTTGTTAAAAACGCGTTTTCATCTTTTTACGTTTCTTTTAGTTTTAGGCTTCCTTCTTTTACGGTTAATTAGTTAGCCTACGTGTATCTTCTCTCTCCTTGGCTATGTATATATATATATGCATGGCGCTATGTACTGAACAATTAATCTTTCACCAACCATAATAAAATCTTTTCCTTCTTCGTTTACATCTTCTTTTTCCATGGCAATTCATATTTCTTTTTCCAGATTTCAACATGGTATCAGAGCATAGTGGGCCTAAAACCTACACAATCCCGCTTATTTCTATCTCATATCTTCTTTTCTCATTTTTATCTCTTTAACTCTCTAT
>JAPKLX010000722.1:31717-52926 GCA_026898415.1 Leonotis leonurus
CATTTTTACTTCTTTCTTGGCTTCCTTTCTCTCTTCTCTTTTGCTTTTTCTTGTTTGTTTTTCTCCATTTGCTTGATTAACATTTTTTCTTCTTTCTTGGCTTCGTTTCCGGCCCTTCACCGTTAAATTTATAGCAAGTACATTGACCATCATACAAGAAAAATTATACATATAAAGCTATAATACTTGCATTTTAGCAGCATTTTTTTGTGACATGTTCTCCATTAACAAACGGATATCAGCTTCGTTTAGAACTCTACCAATCTTTTCCGAAGCTCTTACCAAATCTTGGGCGTAATTTGGATAGTCCTATGGCTTTTCAAGGGCACTGATCATCGCTGACAAAGATGAAATTTATCAGTTAAGCTGTAATGAGCAAACCTCGAAGAAACCTACTAAAATGTCAATCGACAAAGCTTTCAGATCACAGACCGTAAGCCAGAGGTAGTTTCTTAACGACAAACATTCAAAATGAAAAGATTAGCTCAAATGAAATTCAATACAGAATAGGGGAATCAATTCCGACACTTTAAAAATATTAGCACGCGTAAGAACCAAACAGACATGTACTTGTAACAGCTACGTCCAGGGGAGTCAAGCAGCACAATATAATACTTTTTAGAATTGGAAAAATCAACATTCACAGTCATTGTTATACCCCATTCTTATTCTTTAGCACTTTCATCCATTCTTATTCTTTAGCACTTTCATCCACTGCACATGCAAAAGAAAAATATCTTTTTTCCTAGTCAAACAACTAAAGGCTTTAATTAGATTTCATTTCGCAGTGAACATTTCTTTAAAAGTTGCAATTTTGCATTTATTTTGCCTAATCTTTTGCAAGATTGAAATTTAATGCATCAAGAATCGACATTAAAACTTTTAATATATGTTGATTAACACAAGATTAGTTTCTTCAAACATATATTATTATAATGATAAGATGATTGTGTAATAGACTTATTCAATATATAAAGCCTAAAATAATACTCCCTCTGGCCCACTTTACTTGACACGTTTTATTATTATAATACACTCATATGAATATAAAACGTGTCAAGTAAAGTGGGCCGGAGGGAGTATTATATACAGACTACTGCATCAATTTTATATAAATTTGAAATCAGACTACTGCATCTCATTAGCCAGAATATAACAGTCCACTGACAGGTACTGGACAAAGCAATGCGGTAACTACTTACTGCATCATGACGTCTATGTGTGGCCGCCATTGCCTGGTATCTCAGATTCTCAGTTATCAAATCACCACTCACAACCTTCATAACAACAGAAGTTAAAGTTAGCGCAAAACATTGTCTATAAACTCAAAAAATCATGTAAGTGAACTCAAACCAAGATGGTCCTTCACAGTCAAGCGATGATCTCGATAGCTCTAAAAGCACCAGCTGTACTAACATCCTCTGGTACTGCAATCACCTGCAGCATTTGTGAAATAGGATCTGAACTAAGCAACATCAAAATTGAATATAGCTCATTAATGAGATACAAATGCAAGACTCGGCTTATGTAACCTATGCAAATTCCTGTGTACCAAATATATAAATACACTGAATAACCAAATAAAGCGGGCTAAACCGAGTTTAATGCCTTTATTTCATAGTAGTTTACAGGATACAAACACTTCTAAAACTATTATCAGATCAAGTAAACTTTAACAGTGTGGTCAGATTGGTTGAAATTAACATATCTCATCATCTCAAAGGCTCAACCACTTTTTATTTCACAAGATTCAGCATGGAGATTATCATCTTTGATATGTGCATAATTGGTATAGAATAATACATTTTCAAAATTTTACAGGAGTTAACAGAAAACTCAGTTTCATAACTAAATTTAGTCAATGAATTCTTTTATTGTAGTACCACAAGTTCTATATTTTTGTCACTCTCATTCTATTGATAAAATCAAATTCAATTCTACAAAAGCAACTAAATTATTCAGTCTACATATAAACATAAATTAGTTTTAACAGAAACAACATTCAATTAAGATATTGCCTCCACATGCAGCCGATCAACAAAATTGATAAAAATCCAAGAACTAATCAAAAGAGCTGCATTTTTGCCTTCAACAACCAAAACAGAAAGAGAGAGAGATGGAAAAAATGTCTAATTTTTCCTCTATGATCCTGTGATCATAAACAAAAGAGAGAGATAGATTGAAACTGACTATTTAGAAGGGGAGAAAGTGGAGTCAATGCATCAGTTTGCGTCATCTTCTGGGAGCTGCTTGTGGTTGACATTTGTTGAGACTTTCATCAACCAAGAGCATGCAAACACCAGATGGGTAATAGGACATGAGTCATTACTATCTCAAGTACTGAAAAAGGAAAATACACAACCTCTTTTATCCCATAATGCAAATTCCGAATCAGAAGAGACACATAAATATGCAAAACATATTCAACTTGTAGTGTACTTTAAAGCAATGGATTTCCCAAAATCTTGTTTTACCAATTTGGTCAACAAAATTATTCTGTGTGTATAGGGTGAAGTTTTACTGTAGTAATAAAGATTATACTTTAGTAAGCGATTGACAAAAATCGTAATTGGTATCACAATGACCAGTTGAGGTTATTCAAAAGAATCAAAAGGAAAAATCACATCTATTTTCTCTTATGTTCTTCGTGACAGACCATAACAAAAGATCATCAAACACGAAAGAGGATAAATTATAAGAATGCATGTCCACTGATGGATGATCAAAAACAAAATCAACTCCAGACAGGAAAACATATAAGAAGCAACCAAAAAAGGCTGAATTTTCATGAAATATGGCAGCACATGAAATATGGCAGCAGAAAACATACAGCTGAATGATGAGAAAATTCTGAATAACCTACAGCATGACAACCGCATAAAGATAAGTTTGTAATAAATATTACAAAGCGAAGAAACCACTGCTGATTCCAACATACAACTAAGTATCTAAGTATCAAAATCTAAACAAACAAGATATCTAGAGGACAACGTACTGTTCTAGCGAGGAGAAACAGTTGGCCGCTTAATTTGAGAGCTCACAAAAACATCATCTCTAGAACTTTTCATCCCAATCCACTATTTTTGTCGTTTGCCTCTTCTCAAATCTTTAGTAATCACAATTTATTTACTCCCAATTGTAAAGAATTTGTGATCCAACAGCCCTGTGCATCGATTTTCGATGAGTAATCACCCCACCACTAAACTTAATTACATAAATAAACCCTAATAATTAGATTAATTAAGCACTTCCATTAAGTGATTAACGTAAACAAAATAACCTCAATCCATACCCTTATCGCCGCCAAATTATCAACAATCAAACACATTATAAAACTTTGAGAATTTTACAGGATAGAGATATATATGATTAGCTATATTTGCAAGTGTTTTTTGGTAAAATTTCCTTATGTGATGCATGAGAAAAAAAATATCTGAAGTACAGATAGGAAAAGATAGTAGCGGCGTTTCTTCCGATTTCAACCCCACCCCGCCTTTCCCTCTTTCCCCCTCACCAAGAAACATCCTCACCTTCCTCAGAATTTCCACCCCAATCCACGGCGCTCTTGTCGTCTCCTGGGCTCAATCCCAACCTTCAATTCCTAATTTTCTTTTCTACATTGCAAAGTTCCAAATGGTGGACGAAATAGGCTTTTCTAGAGGTAGGAGTCAAAAGAACGTATACTTTGAAAATGAATAAACTGTTTTGTAATAACCGCTAAAAAATAACTGTTCAGTATTTTGCTTTAATAGATATATAGATAGATGAGTACCTTTTTGAGTTCAAACACACTCAGCGTAACATTTATTTCAATTAATTCAAAATATGTAGGCTATTTTCTACACTCAAATATATTCACCGAATATTTTATTAATATACGTCCAACTTTAGAATAATAGGACATTATTATTGGAACACTATGATATGATAATGAGATGGGGAGGTTACATGTAAAATCTGCATATTTGGAGTTGCAAGAGCAATTGAATGTGCATTTAAAGATAAAGCTACGCTTCAAATGCTATTCTCAACATCAAAAGATCATTCAAAAAATCATATATATATATATATATATATATATATTGTTGGATAGCAAGATCAACTTCCTGAACAATTTCAAGAACTGCAAGTCACGAAATCAGCCCTCCACCACCACGCCACTCGAGAGGAGCCCAATAGCCTCGATTTCAATGCTTGATCTTCGATGAGATCAGGCTGTTCACGTGAGGGAAATAGCAGCTGGGGGAGCGACACCACTCGTCGTTCCTCTCAATCTTCTTCATTGCCTGCAAATGTGGGTCATAATAATATAAATCACTACCATGCTTGAAAACCAACTTACGGCCACCTGCCACACAACATAGAGGAACCATATCTCTCGCGCAATCCATTGCGATGCTGTGCCACTTGGCCCAACCTTTGCCAATGCCTAAGCCACTCAAGATCCACACGTCAATCTTGTCGGGCGATGGATGAGTTACGAAGCCAAGAACACTCCCGCCATCAATGTCAAGAACACGGTCGTGAATTCCGGCGGTTTTGGGGAGTGGCACCTCTTTAAACCTCTCATCTTTCAATGCCATCGACACGATGTATTCGTTATGATCCACTCGCGGAAGCCAATGCAGAGCCCCGATAGCAAACACAGGCTGATATCCTAACCACACCATAGACCCGTCAGTGGGCCCATCCACCACTCTCCATTGCCTGCCCCCGATGCACATGACCTCACAACCGATGTACCCTGAGGTGTCTTGAAACAAGTGCACCAATTTATACTCGCTTGAATCATGGCAAAAGGCTAATCCGTATGATTCACGATGAGGACTACACATAGTTCCCAAAGGAACCGTTTTAAGTACCCGAGTCACGGGGTTCATGACAATCAACCCTCTTACCTTGACAAGATTTTCAAGAACAATCAAGCCATTGCATGTAGCCTTAATATGACCAGTGCAGGTCACATTGTACTCCTTTGTCGTGCTCTTGCCACCTTTGATTTCCAAATACTTTATCTGAAACTGCTTACGGGGATTGAAAAGCTGCCAGTGCAGCAATGGAATAGAGTCTAGTTCCGAAACCTTGGCATCAACATTAAACTCAATCTTGCACGTTGCAGGTGAGCATCCCTTTGCAGCAGGGCCCAAGTATATCAGTCCAGTATCTGCACGTTTCAGGTGAGCATCGACAAAATCAAGACGGTTGACAATCTTGTACCAGCCCTTACAAACAAACCTCGATACTAGTAACGACTCGAGTGGGAGACGGACAAGGATGTTAAAAATGCAGTCCTCAGGGAGGTGAGGCACAACAACGAGGCTAACTCGTGTCTCTTTTTGATTCTTTTTCTTCTCTTCTTCGAGCACCCGTCTAGACTTCAATATTTCCTCCACCCGTTTCAGCAGCGTAGGGGTTTCCCCCATCACAGACTTCTTCATCTAAGATCATAGCAGAAAAGTTTTGGAGCTTTTAAAATTTAAAACCTCTTGAAACAGACATAATTAAACCACCAAAATTTTAAATAAATTTGATGATTAAACTCTAATAAAATATTTTTGTCGCAATCTATTCTTCAATTATCCCTTAATTCTGTAACCCTAATTGATCACTAGCAACAAAACATGATACTCTGTTCTGGTAAAAGGTTCGATTACTTCCATGAAAAAATTAATTACAAAAACAGAAAATTTCCACAAACAACCGAACAATCATATCCTTTTTTAATTCAAACAAATAAATCTATAACCGTTTACACTTCACTCCTCATTTCCTAAAAACGAAGAGGGGAATTCATGAAACTCCAAGCAAATATGTGAAATAAATCTATAACCTTTTTTACTATGATCGATCGCGATTGAATTTTACCTTCAAAAACTAAATTGGAGCTCTGTGGATTGTGAATTGGTGGACTTTGCTATCCCTTTGAAGCATGCGATAGTCTTCCTTGACTCTGCGGCCTCGATTTCTCAGTATACACAGTAGAGATCGATTCGCTCGAGAGTGGAGAGTTGTATGTATACATTGACGTCAGTGCGCGACTCAAATTTTCTTCTCGTCTTTCATTCTAAATTAAATTAAATTATTGGTTTTGTGAAAAGTCTAAAGCTACCTACCTTCACTTAATTATATACCCAATGGGCTTGCATTTGGAAATAGAGAACCCGTTTAATTTTGGATCGGCCCAATTCCATCTAAAATGGTTTCAAGCATGATAGGCTCGGCCCGGCCCGGCCACTTTTGCTCAATTCATCCATCATCAAAAGTAAATGCCTAAATGAATAGAGCTGCTCGTGACTTATTCGACACACTACTTAAAAATAGTTTATTTGAAATTCTGTTTGATGATAAAAGAGTTGTATTTGAGCTCCATTTCTTGTCAAGTTGAGCTCTAGTCATATGATGCTCAACTCATTGAGTTAGAGAACATATTCGAGTTCGTATTCACTAGAATGTTACCAGAATCTGTTTGCGAACCTTCAATCAAGCCAACACACGAGCCTGAAGCTAAAATAGCTTATAATCAAAATGATAAATTTATATGAGTTCGAGTTCGAGTACAACTCGAGCCTGAACTTGAACTCGACCTCAAAAACAATTACTTCATCCGTCCACAAATTTGTTACCCATTTTGCTATTTTCATCAGTTCACGAATTTGTAACCCAATTCTTTATTTATTTTTATTATGTGGACCACTCCACTCACTACACACAAAATTAATAACAATAAATTAAATGAGACTCAAACACCACTCAATATATACACATATATTCAAATTACTTTCCTAAGATGCGCGCCAGATTAAAGTGAATAGAAAATTAGTGTATGGATCGAGTAATATAAATATTAAACAAGTCAAACTTGAACTCAAGCTCGAGAATGATATTAGCGAATAACACAGGTAAAGTCAAACTCGATTAAATTACAAGTCGAGTTCGAACAACAGATAAAAGTTAAAATTAAGTTCGAATACCTTAATATTCTAAACGAAACAAATCGATCAGAATACTCTCTTAGTCGGCTCAACTTATTACAACCCAAATCAAAAGACTGCGTACCTCACTTGTTGGTAGACGTCTTTCGATATACATAATGTGGGTGGAGAAAGGTCCCATGTTTTGTGAATGGAGGAAGTGGACATATATCATTTAAATAAAACATTTGATTAGGAGTGATTATTTGAAAGCGATATTTTTCTAAAATTTATGTCACTTCATAACTAAATCAATGATAAAAATTAAAATACTCATTTTAATAAAAAAAAAATATTTTTTTAAAAAATAAAAGATAAAAATAAATATCCACTATATAAGCATACGTAGACCTTGATCATGTGATCATGTATTTCATTTCACAAAATAATTAGAATTACATGAACACATGAAAAAAATCATCATGTTATCATATAATGTAAGTATTTTTTTTTTACTATTATTTTTAACTAGATACTTTTTATATTTATTTTATGAAAGTGAGTAATTTTACCCATTAACACTAAAATCAAATTGTCGGAAATCTATTATCTTGAACTTACGGAGAAGTGTGGAAGCGATTCATTTATATTATATTATACTATTTCTCAATACTCTCTTAACTTGTTGGCTCGATCCCAACTTTTTTTCTTTTGGGAGAAGGTCCATTAAATGCACATTTTTAATATGAGTGGAGTTGTTTTCATTGAACTTATGAACTCACCACCAAAATTATTAACATGCACTACTTCTGTCCCATTATTCATAGCTTGTTTACTATATCGAAGTGTCCAATAATAATAACTCGTTTCTAAAAAAAAGGAAATTATTACTCTTAGAAAGTTAGTCAACATTATTAGAATCCACTACTTTACACATAAAAATTATTTTCTTAATACTCGTGGTCAAAAGTAATATGTTATAAATAATGAAACAAAGTATTATTTACTTTGTAGTACTAAAGAACAATGCATGTAAAAGTTACACTAGAATGATGATGCACTAGAAAAGTTGAAGGAAAACTAGGTAGATTCAACTTTTCTTGTTTAAGCTTAAGTCACATCTTTGCTAGATCTATTGCAAGGCTGGATTTTTCCCCAATCATCCAAGAAAAAGAAAAACACTCCACATGCTTCATAGATCTCTCCCATATCTATCATCAATTATTTTATTCCTTTTTGCAACTTTATGAATTTATTATATAATGCAATATTTCATAAATTACATTGGAGTAGTAGATGACATTGATGATCCCTATGCTATGAACAATTGATATTTAACTATATATATCTAACCTACTCTACATATATATGCTTCACTTATAATCAACTACTTGTGAGCTACTTGGATCTCAATTAGCTTATCAAGTGAGATGCATTAACACAAACTAGTGAAGAGTGACCTTAAAATTTTCAGTTTATTATAAAGTTATAAGTAAAAAATTTAAATTTATGTGCTCCTAGCCATAGTTAGTTAGGAGTGTGAATGAATCGAATCATTTGTGAACTATTCGAAACTCGACTCGATATAAGCTAGTTCAAAATCCGTTTGTTCACTTAAAGAAACAAACTCGAGTTTCGAACTAAGCTTGAATTATATTTCGAGCCGAACTTGAGCGTAATGGTATTCAGTCGTGAATATATTCGAATAAAATTTTAATCAGTTGAGCTTTTAATAGTTCACGAAATTTGTTAACATGATTGTTCACGAATTTTAATCCGAATAATTTAATAACAAGCTTTTTTAATGAGATCGAACTCGAGAGTTTGGTTCGAATTCATTATTAACTCGAATAATAAACGAACTGAACTCAAACTTGATTTTTATTTATTAAACCAAACTAAAGTTTGGTTTTCAGAGCTCGAGCCTAGCTTGAGCGAACTCGAGCCTTCAAATATTTAAATGAGTCAGTTCAGTTCGGTTCAATTACAACCCTATCCCCAGTAAACATACAAAATGTGTTCATGACTAATGTGACAATGTCACATAATTATCATATATGTAGATGAATCATTATGACTATAATTTTGTAATTTGGTTACTTAATTATTATTAAAATATAACACGGTCAATAAATTAAATTCTATATGATAACTGATAATTATAAAAATATATCAAAAATTAATATTTGCAATGTGACATATCAATGTGCATGTACCATTTACGTATGAATGTTTTTACATATCTATGCATATATGGTTTAGTGTGTGTTGGTCCCGAAACGAGTGAACTGAGTGTATGGGGGGGGGAATACACCAGTCAATTTTCAACTTAAACTCTTTTGTGTCTCCTGAACTGAAGGGAGGGACTTCAGTATGAGAGTTGTACTATAGATAGGAATCCTTCAGTCTACACAGAGTGTTTGACTGATGGACTAATATCTTAAGTGTGCGGAATGTGGTGGCTTTAAATCTTACTCGTTTACTTCAGAAAACTTAATGCAGTATTTCTTCTTTTCTCTTAGTCAGTATTTAGTTGATGATAGATAATAAATAAGCAGTACTGAATGAAAGAGAGAGAGACAGAGATTTGGTTTGCGTGGTTCGGAGATAAAGCTCCTACGTCCACGAGTGCTTGATGTTAGTCGAGGGTTTCCAACTTAATGGATAAACTCTTACAGTGATTGTACAGATGACTTAGGAAGTCCAATCACTCTTCGGTTACAATAATTTCTCGCTAAAGAACACTAAGATAATGAGTACTGAAAGCTAGAGTGTTCTTGAGTGTGAGCCTGAAGGCTTGAGAGCAGAATAGCGATAGAGAGTTGAAATGAATGGGTAACCGGTGTCTTGAAGTGAAGAAGCAGCAGGGTATTTATAGTGTTCTCTCGAAGATATGACCGTTGAGAGAGAAGGCTTTAATTTGAATTCTTCCCGTTGGAGTAGCCTGTCCTTTTTGATTTTAGGGTCTGACACACTGATTGTGTTTCACCTACCAAGATCTTTGCTAAAAATAGAAAGCCTATGTAGTAGGCTGTCCTTCAGTGGGAATGTCAGGATCTTGACTTCGGTGTAAACTTGAACTTAATACTTCAGTGTCAGTGAGGCTTCAGGCTTTTAGCTTCAACTTCAGTGTTTCAGTGGAGACTTCAGTGAGAGATCCTGCAGTCTTGGTGAACATTGAATCTTCAGTGTAGGTCCCTTCAGTGTACCTGAAAGATAGAACTCTCTAACAAGTGAGTCCTTCAGAAAACACTAAGATTCAGTACTGGTCTTATAACATCTTTCAGGGGAGGTATTGGGATCTGAATCAAAACACTTATAAATATTTCCCAACAATTTCCCCCTTTTTGATGATGCCAATACCTAACCTGAAAACATCTATCTAAGTTAAGAAATTCCCCCTAAACTGGAGAACACTTAAACTATAAGAAGAGATGGGTTAGTAAATCAGATAGGTAATAACAAACCAAAAAAAATCAGAGCCTGGACAACTAGACGGTTGTCATCAGGTTGAGATCAAGATAGACAAAATTTTGCAGTTTCATTCAAAGGATTTTCAGTACAGAGAGGTTTCAGTACACAGTTTTCAGTAAGAATGAAAATACAACAAGAGTGCTAAGGAGCAGCTTTCTTCTTTTCTTCTCTTGTTAACTGAACCATTTCTAGCTGAGCTTCGGGAGATACAACATTAAACATCAGGTAAGTGACATCCCTTAGCTTTCTGAATGGTCCCTTCAGACTCAGGTCCTGCCAGCCAAGCACTTGAGCAGCAACGAGTGCTTCAGATTCAATTGGCTTCTTGTCTATGCGATGGCTACCTGGCAGATTAGGTCGATCAAATTGTTTCCTACCAGGAGCAGAGATAGTAATTCCAGTCTTGGCAGCATCTTCTTTGATCATCTTCACAAACTCTGAATCTGGGTAATCGTCCATAAAATTCTGAAACAAGATGTCTCGATCAGTTTCTCCGCATACGCCGTAAATCATCCAGTGATCGAGCATCTTCACAAAGTCATCCTTCAGATCTTCCCATTCATCACTCAGATTTGGTCTAACCCAAGTGTCAGCATGAACGCGCGTGGGAGGATCATTCTGGGAGGTTCTCTTCTCTTTTCCTTGTAGCCTCAGTTGATAAAGATTTGATGCAAGTTGAGTGTCAGTGGCTCTCAGTTTAGCCTGACGAGCATCAAAGTCGTCTTTCAGTTTTTGAAGCAGTTCTCTGGCTTCTGGAGGGAGGGTGACATGTATCAGGACATTTCCTTCTTCTTCTTCAGAGCCAGGACTCATCTCTCCTTCGTAGATTTCCTCTTCATTGACTTCAGAATGAGCAGGAGAGAGTTTGGCATCCTTTCCTTTTGGCATGGCTGTGCCTTCAGGGCCTTCAGCAGCCTGAATGTTCTTAAAAGAGGGAGGTAGGAATAAGAGTTTTGTTAAGAGATAGAGATTAGGATTCTGTGGTATTGAGATGTATACTCACTTCATCATCCTTTGTACCTGAAGACTTAGGAGGTGATTTGGACTGTGTTGGAGCAGGTGGCGGTTCAGAAGTAGCTGCAGCTTGCGGAGCTGGCTCTTCAGAAGTTGGTACAGAACTTGAAGGCACGGCACCTGAAGGTCCGTCCTCGTCGTTGTCATCATCATCATTGTCATCACCTTCAGCATCAGTGAGATCAATGTCTGGAGTGGGTGGCACCTCATCTTCATCATCGTCCTCATCTTCATCATCAGTTGCAGCTTTGGGGACTTCAGTTGTAGGCACTTCAGTGACCTTTTCAGTGTCAGCTTCAGTTGCAATGTTTTCAGGTCCAGATCCTTCCCCCTTATTGGCAGCATCAACAGCGTTTATCAAGATAGAATCAGCATGCCATGGAAGAATTTGGGCAGGAGGGAAGAGAAGATCAATTTTATTGAAGTCTGCAATAGAGCGGCAGAGATCTTCAATAGGCAGGAGGCGGCGGCGGCAGTCAGCGATGATGAGATCCACCTTCGTTTGATATTCAGGGGGCAGAGAGGAGGAAGAAGGAAGACCAGAAGAGGAGGATTCAGCCCGAGACTTGGCAGCAGTGGCATGAAGGCGGGCAGCATCTGCAGATTGTTGAGCCTTTATAGCCTGAGAGAGGGCAGAATCAGCGGTGGTCTTGGCTGCTTCGGCAAGTTTGAGGCCTGAGTCAGCACGTTTGGAGGAACGACTGATGCGCGATCGATGACGATCAAGAGATTTTTCATGCGCAGTGCAGTCAGCGGAGAGCTTGTTAACCAGAGAACGCATCTCTGAAAGCTCTTTGGTAGAGGCAGTGAAGTCAGTGCGCAGAGCTTGAGTGTTGGTGCGGTTGCGATTGCAAGAAAGCACCAAATCACAAAATTGCTTGTGAGAAGGCACTTTGTAATGTTTCAGATGAGTAGGAAAAGTGCATTGCATCTCCTTCTTCACAAACTCCTTCATATCTGAGTACTGAGCCTTGATAGCATCTTCAATTTTGGCATCCAAGGCTTCAGTAGAAGGGGCAGCAATCAGTTCAGCCTTCAGAGAGGCATTCTCCTCAGTAACAGCATCCAGGGACTTTTGAAGATCAGCCACATGACCTTCAAGCTTCTTTGTATATGTCGCCTGGAGGGCGTTGATCATGGAGGCAGTGGAGGCAGTTAAGCGCTGGCTCTCAGCATCAGAATGCATCTTGAGCTCGTGAATGGTTGCCTTGTAGAGAGAGCGATGAGCTGTTAGGAGAGCTCCTTCTGAAGTCAGAGCTTCAGGAAAGGTGGAATCAGTAGGCTGAGTGACTGGAACAGATAAGGAGGAAGAAGTACGACGAAAGTAAGTTCTCCCAGCGTCAGCTTCAGCCTTGAAGATAAGATCATCAATAAGAGCCTCAGCAGAAAGAAATGCATCCTTAGCATCAGAAAATTGAAACAGAGTTTGAAGCTCAGCTTCCTCAGTCAAAACTGCGCTCCATCCAGATAGCTCGATCTTGTACTGGAGAGCCAAGGTATCGATAAAATGATACTGGCGCCATGTCCAGAGGCGCTGGCAGAGAGAGGTAAGGGATGGGTGGTTGAAAAGTTCAGGGAAGGTAGAGCTCAGGGTTTGGAAAGATTTGAGCTCAAGGTTGCGGAGGTAGAGTTGGGCGGGGGAGGAAAGCACTAAGGCTTGGGTGTCAGAAGGGTTGGAAGTGGAGGCATGTAGGTGGGTTTCTGAACGGGGGATTTCAGTAGGGTCAGCCACTGAAATAGTCTGGTACTTGTCCAATGAATCCTCAGTGGTTATCAAAGGTTCTGAAGGATTAGGGAGGGTAGAAGGTTCAGTAACTTGCAGATCAGGAGAGAATGAAGGAACAGTGTCCTTTTCAAGATTTTCTGGTCCTTCGGCAAGGGGCATGTGGGTAGTGGAAACACTTGTAGGAATCTGGGGGGTGAGAGTGGTTTTGGTTTTGGAGAGGGAGGTTGATTTGGTAGGTGAGATGTCTATGATGGCTGGTGGGGGTTGGATATCTGAAGGGTGAATGGTGGAGATGGGTGCAGGGTTGGCAATGGATTGACGGAGGCGCTTGGCGAGGGTATATTGATCCTGAAGGTCCTCATCAGTAGAGGAGTCAAGGACCTCCTGGATGATAGGCTGTACAGTAGGAGGGGAAGGGGGTTTCTCTGCCTGGAGGATAAGGCGCTTGGAGGGGTTGCGCTTCCTCTTGGTGACCTTGGGAGGAGAGGGAGGTGGAACTTCAGGAGTTTCTTCAGCCTCCTCTTCATCATAATCTTCCACTGCGTGGATGGGGTCCACGTATTCCTCTTCTTCAGTGGCTCCCTTCTTGCCCTTTCTCGTTACCTTGGGCAGTTCCATCTGAAGGGCCATAGCTTTCCCGTGCATGCAAGTTTGCACGTCCAAGTCAGTGGAGAACATCCACCTTTCATCATAAGGTTTGGCATTGGGGAAGGCAGAGTCGGCATACTTGTAGGACGCTTCGATCAGAATTGAAACCTTGGCGACAAGGTTCAGCGTGTCATTCCCAGTCATAGTCACTCCTCCAGCGACTTCCTTCAGTTTGTTGGCCTCAGCCATCAGTAGCTCTTCCATCACAGCTACCCAGTTAGCACCATCACAAGTGTAGATGCTCTTCATCAAGGCAAGCTTTTGCCAACTGAGCTGCTCGTGGGAAGATTTCTTCCCAAGGATGCAGTGCTGAACTACATCCAGTAGAATCTTGAATTCAGGGCGTATCAAGCCCTTGTTGTTGTTGGCGGTGGAGAACTGACGAGGGGGATCTTCCACCTGAATCTGCTCAAAGAAAGCCTGAATAGCTTCCTTGTCCTTCAGGAACTGAACGGGCTTTGTGTGACCCACGTTCCTCAGAGAGAACACTGACTGCAGCAGTGCAGTCACGTTGAGATCCAACTTCTGGACCTCAGTAGCACCAGTGATGGGTTCCCTGGTGGAGATGTTCAGGGAGGACTTCAGATCTGAGCCTTCGTAGCCCAAGTTGAGGTAGAAGTGAACCACCTGTTCAGGATAGGTGTTCTTTGGGCGAAGGGTAGCCAGGCGCTCCAGACCATTTGCTTTGATGATTTCAAACATGGTCTTCGCCACAGCAACGTCAGTCTCGGTAAAAACAGCAGTGGGCTCGGTGTAGAGGCGAGCACGGATTTGAGAAAGCTTCATTGCTGGTCCAAGAATGGCTTTCTTACCCATAGTGTTGAGTTACTGTACAGAGAAAAATACAGATTGTTAAACCAGTATCAACAAGAGAAACATAGGTAAAGATTTCCCAAGACTGAAATAAACATACATTAACAATTGACGATTGAAGATGGTGAAAGAAATCAGTATAAAACACAATCGAACTTAGAGCAGCAACGCACAGAAAAAAAATTTAGCGTAAGGCTTCTGAGAATAAGAGTTGTGTAAAGTCTCGAGAGATGGAAGAAGATGATCTTTATAGAGGTTGAAATAATAAATGAACGGTTAGATCTTCTTCCGTGATTTTAGAGATCAATGGTTAGGGTTGAAACACGTTTATAAGGTGGTTGACTGGGCGGGAAAAGGTATAGCGCGTGAGTTATACGCAGGACGTTTGAGTTCCCGAGGACAATCAATGATGATAAAAGCACTGTAGATATCAGAAGTAATTAAATGCGAGGTAGCGTATCTGATACGTTGAATCGTTTGAGGTACGATGTGCCTTTAATTACGTTTATACCATTCAATGCAGTTAAGAGTACAAAACACTTAGAGAAATAAATGCGAAAGAATAAACAAGTGTTGAGACTCAGTTGCTTGATACTAGCTACTGAGTTTCTTCCTTTCAGAATGTCCTGTGCTTTCAGATACTGATGTCTTTCAGTAAACTTATATTTCTGTGCTCAGGTTCTTCAGTAGCAGCAGTATCTTGGATTGTGAGTGGCTAAGACTTCAGATTGTGAAGTGTTAGTATTTGACTTTTAGTAACCTGCAAGGTTAGTTTCAGCAAATATTTTGGCCATGTGTGATGATTTGGAATCTGAAGTAACTATGTAGAGTTATTCAGAATGTGATCATCACGTTGTTTTGAGTCTTGTTATGATCATGACTTCAGTTTACTAAGAAAACTGAGTCAGTGAGTCATTAAGACATCAGTAGGATAGGGTTTGGAGTTGTACCTTCAGTGAACACATTTAGGAGAGGTCTGGATTCAGTAAGCCAAGTCTTCCACTTAGCATTTTGAATCTAGCTTCTTCCAGTGGCTTGGTGAGAATGTCTGCTCGTTGAATGTCAGTATGTATCTTTTCAATGGTGACATCCTTCTTTTCAACATGATCTCTTATGAAGTGATGCCTGATGTCCACGTGCTTGCACCTCGTATGTAGAACTGGGTTCTGACTGATGGCAACGGCACTTGAACTGTCGCAGAAGATTGCAACTTGAGTGGTAGGCACTTCATAATCTCTGAGCTGTTGCTTGAGCCAGAGAATCTGAGAGCAGCAACTTCCAGCAGCCATGTATTCAGCTTCAGTAGTTGATGTAGCAACTGAAGTCTGTTTCTTGGAGAACCAACTGATGAGTTTGTTTCCCAAAAACTGACAGGTACCTGAAGTGGATTTCCTATCCAGCTTGCAACCTGCAAAATCAGAATCAGAATAGCCAGTTAGTTCTAAGTTATCATCTGAAGGATACCATAAACCAAGATTGGGTGTGCCCTTCAGGTAGCGCAGAATCTTCTTTGCAGCTTCCATGTGTGACTCTTTAGGATTGGCTTGATAACGTGCACACACTCCAACAGCAAAGGTGATGTCTGGCCTGCTGGCAGTGAGATATAGAAGAGATCCGATGACTCCTCTATACTCAGTTTGGTTGACTGATTTTCCTTCAGGATCTGGTTCTATTCTGCCATTTGTGTTCATCGGAATCTTCGTAGCTTTGCTATTCTGAACACCAAATTTGCTGAGTAGATCCTTTGTGTATTTTGCTTGATTGATGAAGATGCCTTCAGGGGACTGCTTGATCTGAAATCCTAAGAAGAATCCCATCTCTCCCATCATGGACATTTGATACTGAGTCTTCATCAACTTAGCAAACCTGTCACAAAGCATCTTGGACTTCGAACCAAATATAATATCATCAACATAAATCTGAACGATTAATATGTCTCCTTTATACTTGATTGTGAATAGCGTTCTATCCACTGATCCTCGCTTGAAACCTGAATCAATAAGAAAAACAGACAAAGTGTCATACCAAGCTCTAGGAGCTTGTTTCAGCCCATAAAGAGCCTTGTGTAGCTTATACACTTTGGTGTAGTCAGTTTCAAAGCCAGGCGGCTGTTCCACGTAGACTTCTTTCTTCAGTACGCCGTTCAGGAATGCACTCTTTACGTCCATCTGGTAGACCTTGAACTTCATGTGAGCTGCATAGGCGAGGAAGAGTCTGATTGCTTCCAATCTAGCAACTGGTGCAAAGGTTTCATCAAAATCAATGCCCTCTTCTTGGCAGTAACCCTTGGCAACCAGTCTAGCCTTGTTGCGAACGACTTCTCCTAGTTCGTCCTTCTTGTTCTTGAAGACCCATTTAACACCAATAACGCCTTGATGCCTAGGACGATCCACAAGTTCCCAAACTTGGTTCCTGGTGAATTCATTCAGTTCCTCTTGCATCGCGGAGACCCAGTTTATATCCTGAAGGGCTTCCTGAGCGTCCTTGGGTTCAATGTTGGAGAGATAACAGCTGTGTAGGAAATTTTCATCTGAGAATAGTGCAACATCAGCTTTTATCAAGAGTTGTTCTTCAGTGGTGGAGTCATTAGGAGCTTCAACAGTGACTAATGGCTGGACCATTTCTGCCTGAATCTGATTTCTGGTCTGAACTCCTCTTTGTAGACTTCCAATCACTGAGTCTGTTGGGTGATCTTCAATCCATCTTCTTCTTCTCTTCATGTCCTCTTCAGTAATTATCATTAAATCCATCCTTTGACTAGGAGGTGGTGTGGTTACTGAAGGGCTTCTTTGGAATGGATTGAATTCTTCTTCAGTCTGAGGGACTATGCTTGTTCCCCCTTGATTGTTGGCTCTTACATATTCAGTTTGATGAATTTCCTGCAAATTAGCTTCATCTGAACTGGCCATGATGGTGTTAGTAGTAACAGTTATAGGAATATTGACTAGGTTAGGACTGTTACTCCCTGAATTTGGTGATGAAATCTCAGTGGTGAGATTTTCAGTGAATGACTGTACTTCAGGTTGAATCTGAACGTCAATTAGCTCTTCAGATTGGATATCTTCTTCTTCTAAAGGTATCTCATGGATGAGATTTTCAGGTTCAGTGAGTGAAGAAGATTCGGTTTCAGGCTCTAGAGTCCTATCTTCAGTAGACTCCTTTTCTGTTTCCAATCTGATGTTTGTATCTTCAGTGGGAGTATTTTCTTCATAATAATCTTCTGGACTCCAGATGAGAATCTCCTTTGGACGTTGGACTGAAGGTTGTAAGTTCAGATTCTGAAGTCTCTCAGTAATGACTTCTACTTGTTTCAACCTGTACTCAAAAGTAGATTCATCAAACATAACATGAGGTGTCATTTCTACTACAAGGCTTTGCTTATTAAAAACTCTATAGGCAGCACTCTCCTCTGAGTAACCAAGGAAAAATCCTGGATCTGCTTTGCCATCAAAAGTTTTTAATTGGGTTTTGCCATTGTTGTGAATATAACACTTACAACCAAAAGCACGAAAATACTTAAGAGTAGGCTTCCTGTTGTTCCATAACTCGTACGGAGTTTTGCCTTGGCGCTTGGTAAGGAGTGATCTATTTTGGGTGTGGCAAGCTGTGTTGATGGCTTCAGCCCAGAATTTCTTAGGAATTCCTGAACTGTGGAGCATAGTTCTTGCAGCTTCCTTCAGTGATCTGTTCCTTCTTTCAGCAACGCCATTTTGTTGTGGAGTTCTTGCAGCTGAAGTTTGATGTTCAATCCCCAATTGTGCACAAAAATTTGAAATCTTGGCGTTGAGGAATTCAGTTCCTCTGTCAGTGCGTATGGTGATGATATTTGTTGACTTTTGGTTCTTCAGCTTTGTTAGCAGTTCAGGTATACGCTCCATTGTTTCATTCTTCTTTCTTAGAAATACTGTCCAAGTAAAACGAGAAAAATCATCAGTAATCACCAAACAATATTTCCTACCATTAACACTGAGTGGAGTCACAGGCCCAAAAAGGTCCATGTGTAAGAGTTGAAGAATCTTCTCAGTGGATGGTGTTTCTTTGCTCTTGAATGAGGCTTTGATTTGCTTTCCACTTTGGCATGATCCACAAATATGGTCTTTGTCGAAGATTAGGTTAGGCATCCCTCGAACAAGGCTGTGTCTTGCAAGCCTATTGATAGTCTTGAAGTTCAGATGACCTAGCCTGTTGTGCCATAACCAGCTCTGTTCTGAAATGCTCTTTGAGACCAGGCATGTTTCAGGGGAGGAGGCTTTCCAGTCAGCAGCGTAAATATTTCCCACCCTGAAGCCTTTCATTACAGTGGTCTCATCAGTGAGCTTTTTGATCCTGCACTCATCAGAACTAAAAACAACATTAAAACATTTATCACACAACTGACTTACTGAAAGTAAGTTGTGCTTCAGGCCAGAAACATAGGAAACATCAGTAATTGAAACATTCCCTATATTGAGAGTACCATATCCTTTAGTGAAACCTTTTGAGTTATCACCAAAGGTTACCTGAGGACCATTTTTCTCTATGTAGTTGGAGAGGGCTTCTTTCTGAAACGTCATGTGCCTTGAGCATCCACTGTCTATGATCCAGCTGAACTGCTCCTTTTGTGCACCTCTCCTTGGTCCTGAATCCTGCAATTACTGAGTCTTAGGATCCAGCTTGGCACTAGATCCAGCTTCAGTATGCATGACATGTTTAGGAACCCAATGTTGCCGAATGATTTTTGATGCAGATGCAACTTTTGGTTTTGACTTCTGAGAGTCAGTCTTGACTTTCTTTGGTTCATACTTTCTGCTTACTTCAGGCTTGGAATTTGCCTTAAAGTTAGCATTAGTAGGTTGCGGTTTAGTCCATCATTTTTCAGTTTGCACTGAACGCCTTGGTTCATAGTAATGAACTGGTGCTGCATAGAACTCATGTGATCTTGAGTGGTTGGAATAATATGAACTAGGTGATGAATTCCTAAGTTCATATCTGTTGGAATAAGCTTCCCAACGTTGTGCTCTTTGACTTCTTGAGTCATAGCTTCTGGATCTTGAGTCACTTGTTGAACAAGTGCAATGTGAGCACTTAGGTTTGTAAGTCTGTGATTCAGGAGATTGGAAGTATCTCCTAGGTTCATGTCTTTCAGTGGCACGTTGTCCCTGATTTCTCCTATGAGTCTTAGGTCTTTCAGTAACTTTGGCTTTTGGCTTTTCAACAGCCTTAACCTTTGGCTTTTCAGTAACCTTAGGCTTGTCAGTTGCCTTAGGTTTTCTGAACGCCTTCTTTTCAGTGTTAACGTTGCCTTTGGGAGCATTTTGCTTCCTGAAAGCTTGCTTTGGCTTTTCAGTAACAGATGGTTTTTCAGTGGCAACATTTTTCTTTGTCATAGGTGGATTTTCAGTGACTGGCTTCTTCCCTTGGGACTTAGAAGCAGTCTCAGTAATAATCATGTCACTATCCTTTCGATCAGGTCCTTTGACAAAGGATATGATAGTTTGTGGTTTTTCTGGTGCTTTCAGGAAAGGCACAGTTGACTTATCTTGGGTAAAACCAAGTCCTTTCTGTTGAGATTGTTGAGATGAACTCAACATATGATTTGTGTAACCTGATTTAGTCCAAGTTTCAACCTTTCCTTTGTAATACTCTATCCTTTCAGATAGAAGGTCAATGCGCTCAGTCATCTCATTTATTTGAGATCTTTGAAAAACAATCTCATCATTTCTTGTCTCAAGTTCAGAATTCAGGTTAGAGATAGACACCTCTTGTTCCTGATTCCTGATGGTAATCTCATTGAGTTCTTTGCAAACTCTTTCGACAAGTTCATCCTTTCGAATGTCAATAGGTATGTTCTGAAGGGAATTTTCAGTCTTTTGAGCCAACTTGGAGGTCAGCTCCTCATTCTCATTTCTAGTTATCAGAAATATCGCTTGAAGATTATGAAAATCTTTAGCCAAGATCTCATACTCCTCCTGAGTAATGTTATCTTCAGTTTCAACGATCTCATCAGTATTGATCAATTCAGTTAATGAGTGAGACTCAGTATGCAATGTAGTGATGCATGTGGAATTGAAGGAAGATGAATCAATTTCACCATTTGGCATCACATGTGCATATATTACCTGAGGTGAAGAGTCAGAATAGTTGCCCATCAAGCAAAATTCTTCAATCACTTCTTCTTCTTCCTCGGTGGCCATCAGTCCCAAATCTTCATCATCTGAAGAGTCTGAGAAGTGCCTTTCATATACGACCATTGCTGGAGAGTCAAGTTGATTAACATCATCCTCGACCATCATTGCTTTCCTCTCGGCATTCCTTTGATCTCTTCGTTGCCTGAGTTCCTCCCTTTCCTTCTTACTGAGGTCTGGGCAGTCAGGTTTGAAATGATCGGGTGACCCACATTCGTAGCAAACTCCTTTGCTGAGTGGTCTTTCAGGTTTGGATCTTGTAAGTGTTCCTTCCTGATTGGATGCAGGTGTAGAAGTTGAGGTTGTAGCTTCAGTGGAAGATGATTTGGACCATCTTGTTTTGTTGTCTCTGTACATTCTTCTGTAACGGCCATTTTTTAGATCTGCACGTTCGAAACGTTTGGCCATTAGTACATACTGTTCCATGAGTTCAGATTTAGACATACCTTCAAGGTCCAG
>JAPKLX010001756.1:0-18098 GCA_026898415.1 Leonotis leonurus
TGTGTGTCAGCGAAAGGTTGACCGGTCAAGTGTCTGTGGGAAGTGGCCACTTCCCCGGCACAAATAACGTTCAGGTATGGTTGATTACAAAGAACTAGGACTGATCAGTCAAACTAGAATTTTCTCAAGAAATGATTTTGTGAACATAGGTGCTTTAGAGACAAAATCCCTATGATTCACTCGAATGGCTTGACAGTTATATATGTATGTGTGCGATTTCGGCACGTGTCTACTGAGTACAATTTGTACTCAGCCCTGCATGTATTTCTAAACGTGCAGGTTAAGAATGAAAAAGACGAGGATGCTAGATCGCGCTTTGTCGAACTCCTTAGTAGCTGACTCTTGGGGGTTCTACGTGTCTTCATACACGTAGAATTTTATTACGCGATCCTGCATATTCCGCTGCTAGACTTTTATGTAATAGATCCGAAACTAAACTCTAAATTCTGTTATGTAATGTAACGAGCGTATGACTCTGACTTCCCGATTTACGGGATATGTCCTTACTTTATGTTATGAAGGGAATATTTATCGCCTTTCTCTTGTCATTTATTCCTTTCATTGGTCATGTCCCCGACTTTACTAGAATTAGTAGAAAGCGGGCGTGACAGAGTGGTATCAGAGCATTTGTGCTCTATACCCAAGAGTCTTTCTTCAACCCTCGAGTCTAGTATCGTTTCACTAGACTAACCAAACGAGTCGACAAAAGCCTAGCACCCCGGCATATCCTGCCCCTCTAGACGTGGAACACGCCTTACGATAAAAGCTTCCAAGTATAGAGAGATTTGAATCAAATCTCTCGCTCTAAGTTCGGATCTCTAGAACTTAAGAATCTTTCCTTATGACTAAGGAATTAACGACAAACATAAACCCTTTGAACAAGAAGATGGAACGCAAGCTAGAGTGAACTCTCTCGAACACCTCAACGAATCGAATGAACAAAGAAGAATCACAACGATACCTTCTTCAACTTAGCAAATAGCGGTAAAGAGTCAATACTTATTGATTCACCGTCAACTCCGAACTTAAGAATAAACCGTAAATCGGTTAACGAGAATCTAAGTATCCAAGAACAATAAGACTCAAAGGAAGCAAATCCTAACTCCAAGACGAGATTTTACCCTAAGGGCATTTCCCTCCACTAGCAACCAAAACACCAATAGAACAATTGACTTAAGCAAACCATGATGGCTTATGAGGTTTATTTAGAATTAGATATTCCGAGTACTGACTATATATATATTTCTTTTATTTTATAGTGGCGAGGTTTCTCCAGACTGCTAGGAAGAGGATGACGCATAGACCCGATCCTTTACGTGCGTACCAGTTCTACGGACCCGACCCGCGGGATACCTTAGGGGAGTTTCTGGGTCATTACTTGAGGAGGTGGGAAGCCGCTAGGCTTCACGGAGCGACGGAGATGGATGGAGTGATGCGATTGATTCCGTTGTTGCCTGCCAGGTGGCAGGGATGGGCTCGAATGATAGTGGGTGATTTTATCCAGCCGATCGGACACAGTTATGATCGTGGGGTTGACACACGGGGATTTATTACCACGATCCTCCATTTTTGGGAGACGTACCATAGCCCACCGGAAGGACCATACATTCGACCCGGCGATTTGATCATAGTAGGGGGCGAGCCACCACTTTGGGCACCCCTGATTCAGACATACCTTCCGGCATGAGTGATCCCCATAGCTCCGACTTACAGTCTACTCTATGGCGAGCCGGTGCCGGAGTTCCAGGCACCCCACGACGAGGGTATGGAGCCCTTCCGCCCTGCAGAGGAGCACCTTACACCTCCCGTTCCACCGCAGACACAGATGCCAGAGCACCAAGGGCATCACGAGGCTGAGTCAGGTCCCTCTCGCCCCACTACAGGAGTACGACGACTACCTTCTTCCAGTCGACCCCTAGTTGTCGACGACGACTTGGGTACGATGCCGTTTTGGCTCGTTAGGACCCGACTAGCAGATGGTGACGATAGGGGCAAGGCCCCAGTTCTGGAGACATCGGAGGAGGATCGCCGTCAGCTTCCACACTCTAGGAGCTCCGAGAGATCAGGCCTCACTCTCACCCCGACTGACGAGGGCCCCTCTCGGAAGAGGGAGGCACCCCTCGATTGGGATGAGTTCGACGCCAGGATCCAGAGACTGTTGGAGAGGGCGAGGGAGCCTCTGAGGATATATGGTGAGACGATAGCAGGGGCACCGGAGGAGGATCCGGAGGTGGAGGATCCGGACGAGGACCCGGAGGACGAGGTAGCTCCCGAGATCAACCCAGAGGATGAGGCTTGGGAGCCTGACTGGCATGAGGAGGCCCCGGAAGAGGAGGAGTACCTTAGCTGCGTCACCCAGGAGTAGCTAGGTCGATATTTTGTACTCATCAGTAACGGATCATACGTATAGACCGTACCGATGATATATATTTTGTAGTCGGAAACGATAGTTATTATAAACCGTTTCGTACTAGTATAGCATACCTGATATTTTGACAGCACGAAAACACAGTAGCTAGTGTTTCGAGGCTGAGTACCTATTGTGATGGCATCCTAGAGAGGTGAGCATCATACCATGTACTTAGAAAGTACGATAGGATTTTGTATTGAACTAGACCTCGCTGAGGCAATTTATGATATGAATTATGATGATCCTGAGGGTCCATTTTGTTATATGCAATGCCTATTTCTAATTCCGTAAATTACGTTGCTTCGTAATATCAGATGCTAAGTAAGACTCCATACTATTAAGTATAATACTCAGCAAAATTCCCCACTAAGATGAGAAACACTTATGTTAACAGAATGCCGCCAAGAGGACGCCCGAGAGGCCGGGGAAGGGGACTTAATCCAAATAATGAAGAGAGAGGACCGGCCGCGGAGCAGGAGGTAACCCCATCCCTCCCACCGCCTGCTAGGAGGATCGAGGAACTCTTCCTCCAACAAAATCCACCCACCTTCAATGGGTTAGGTGACCCAGCTGAAGCGGAGGTATGGGTGTGCGCGTTGGAGAGCATTTTCAACTTTCTCCGTTGCACGGATCAGGAGCGCATGACGTGCGTTTCCTTCCAATTGACGGGTTCAGCTGACTTCTGGTGGGAGGCCAGGAGGAAGACTATGACCCCTGAACAGCGGGAGAATATGACCTGGGAGGAATTTAAGACGGGAATATACGATAAGTATATTCCTAAAAGCTATAGGAAGAAGAAGGAAATGGAATTTTATAACTTGAAGCAAGGGAGGATGTCGGTCACGGAATACGACCGGACCTTTTGTGACATGTCTCGGTATGCCCCAGAGCAGGTGGATACCGATGAAAAGATGGCTGAGAAATTCTGTGCCGGACTGAGGCACAAGATCAGGATGGCGCTGGCAAGTCACGGGGGCCTATCCTACCCGGAATCACTTAGTCGCGCCCTAGATATCGAGGCGGCTATGCCAGGAGAGAGAGCAGTGGCTGTGGCACCACCAGCGTTCACCCCAACACCTTCCCAGAACCATAAAGGGAAGCGCAAGTGGGAGGACAATCGGGGCGGCGCAGCTCAGAAGAAGCCATGGGAAGGGCAAAACCGGTCCCACCACTCGGAAAGGTGAAACTTTGTAGCACCAACCAATGTTCACCCACAGAAATATCCCACTTGCATGAAATGCAAGAAAATGCACCTGGGAGAGTGCCGGGCTGGCAGCGATAGCTGCTTCGCCTGTGGGCATGAAAGGACATCTAGCTAGGAACTGTCCCACAAGGCAGCAAGGAGGAGGCTCCAGGCCTAACCAGCCAAACCAGAGGCAATATGTTCGAGCCATGCAGGCTCAGCCTCAGGCTCAGCAGCAGCAACACCAGTTGCCACCACCTCCACCCCAGTACCCTCAGTACCCATCACAGAGGAAGCCACAGCGAGCCCGGGCTTATGCAATGAACCAAAAGCAGCCGGAAGGGAGTCAGGGAAATCTGACAGGTATGGGAATACTCCTAGACACCCCAGTGATAATTTTATTTGATACGGGAGCTTCTCATTCCTTCATTGCTAAATCATGCGTAGAGAACCTAGAGTTGGATTCGGAAATTATAGGAACATCCATGAATGTTTCTTCACCTCTAGGAGGAATCACTACTATCACTCATGCTTGCTCGAATCTGAGCCTGAACATAGGATCTATTAAGGTGCTAGCGAACAATCTTAGCATACTACCGATGAATGACGTGGACATAATCCTAGGAATGGATTGGCTAGCTGAAAACTATGCCACGATCCTTTGCCATGAGAGGCAAATATCTTTCCGACCCCCTGGGAAGGAACCTACGAGTTTTCATGGGATCACCGCGACTCGAAGGAAGTCGATTATCTCAGCCTTACAAGCCGAGAAATTGGTAAAGAAGGGTTGCTCGGCGTACTTAGTCTCTTTGAATGGAGGAGCCAAAGAAGAGCGAAAAATCGAGGACGTAACCATCGTACGGGAATACCCAGACGTGTTCCCAGAAGAGTTGCCGGGCCTACCTCCAAACCGACAATTAGAATTTACGATCGATCTAGAACCCGGATCTGCACCAATTTCCAAGGCACCTTATAGGATGGCACCGAAGGAGTTGGAGGAGCTCAAGATCCAACTCCAGGAACTTTTAGATCTCGGTTTCATCAGACCCAGCGTATCCCTTTGGGGAGCTCCAGTACTCTTCGTAAAGAAGAAGGACGGCACCCTAAGGATGTGTATAGATTACCGAGGCCTGAATAAGATGACCTTGAAGAACCGGTACCCATTACCGCGAATAGATGACTTGTTCGACCAACTGAAAGGAGCAAGCGTCTTCTCAAAGATCGACTTGAGATCGGGATACCACCAGCTTAGGATCCGAACAGAAGATGTTCCTAAAACGGCATTCCGAACCCGATATGGACACTACGAGTTTGTAGTGATGCCATTTGGATTGACTAATGCACCCGCCATGTTCATGGATCTGATGAACCGCATCTTCCATTCATACCTTGATAAATTAGTCCTGGTATTTATAGACGATGTTCTGATCTACTCTAAGAGTGGAGACGAACACGAGAATCATTTGAAAATCATCTTGGAAACCCTTAGAAGCGAGAAACTCTATGCTAAATTCTGTAAATGTGAGTTCTGGCTCAACGAGGTAGCTTTTCTCGGGCACATTGTGTCATCAGAAGGGATTAAGGTAGACCCCGCTAAGGTGGAAGCAGTACAAGGATGGAAAGCACCCACAACTCCTAATGAAATCAGAAGTTTCTTAGGGTTAGCAGGGTACTATCGGAGATTCATCGAAGGATTCTCCAAAATAGCTAGACCGATGACCCAACTCCTCCAGAAAGGGATCAAATTCAAGTGGTCGCCAGAATGCGAGGCTAGCTTACAACTGTTAAAGGAGAAATTGACCACTGCTCCTGTGCTCACAGTCCCAGAACCCCACAAGGAGTACGTAGTCTACACCGACGCGTCCAAGATCGGGCTAGGGTGTGTACTGATGCAAGACGGGAAGGTGATAGCTTATGCATCCCGACAGCTCAGACCACACGAGCTCAATTACCCTACCCACGATCTGGAGTTAGCTGCCGTCGTACACGCCTTGAAAATCTGGAGGCACCACCTCTACGGAGTTCGGTGCGAGATTTTCACAGATCATAAAAGCCTCAAATATTTCTTCGAGCAGAAGGATCTCAACATGAGACAGAGGAGATGGCTTGAACTAGTAAAGGATTACGATTGCGGTATAAACTACCATCCGGGTAAGGCTAACGTAGTAGCCGACGCCTTGAGTCGTAAAACATCTTCAAAACTGGCTTATCTCCTCACTCGAGAGGCGGAACTCATAAAGGAATTCAGCAAAATGAACTTAGAAGTTCTACCACCCCCCGAGACCGTAGAAGGAATTCTTGCTACTCTAGTAGTCGAGCCCGACTTACGGAACAGGATTCTGGAGGCACAAAGGACAGACGAGGCTTTAGAAAGGATCAGACTCCAAGTGAGAAAGAACGAAACCCCGAATTATCAAGAAGGAGCCGATAATGCCATCACTTTCGAGGGAAGGCTATGTATTCCGAATGATCCAGAAATAAAGGAGATAATCATGAGTGAAGCACATGACACTCCTTACACCGCTCACCCCGGGAGTACAAAGATGTATCGTGACCTGAAGAGGAAATTCTGGTGGGAAGGGATGAAACGAGACATAGCGTCCTTCGTGGAAAGATGTCTAGCTTGTCAGCAAGTCAAAGCATTACACCAGCGACCCTATGGGAAGCTACAACCTTTAGAAATCCCGGAATGGAAGTGGGAGCACATCGCTATGGATTTTGTTACTGGATTGCCTAAGTCCAAGCGTGGAAACACCTCTATCTGGGTGATTGTGGACAGACTCACGAAATGTGCTCATTTCATACCGATAATGATCACCTATGGATCGGATAAGCTAGCCCAACTGTACGTTCGCGAGATTATACGTCTCCATGGCGTACCAGTATCGATCACCTCAGATCGAGACTCGAAATTCACATCCAGATTTTGGATGAGCTTGCAAAAAGAACTAGGCACTAGACTGAACTTCAGTACTGCCTTCCACCCACAGACTGACGGACAGTCAGAAAGAACGATTCAAACCCTAGAAGATATGTTAAGAACTGTGGTTTTCGACAGAGGTGGGAGCTGGGAAACAGTACTACCCTTGATAGAATTTGCCTACAACAATAGCTACCAGGCAACAATAGAAATAGCGCCGTACGAAGCCCTGTACGGAAGAAAGTGCCGATCGCCGCTTTATTGGGATGAAGTCGGCGAGCGAGCAATAGTGGGTCCTGATTCTGTTAGTGATATGATCGAAATTGTTCGTCAAATCCGAGGAAGAATTAAGGAAGCTCAAGACAGACAGAAATCCTATGCCGACACCCGCAGAACTGAACTACAATTTGAGGTGGGAGATAAAGTTTTCTTTAAAGTATCTCCGTCTAAAGGAATCATTAGATTCGGTGTTAAGGGAAAACTGAGGCCCCGTTTCGTAGGACCCTACGAAATCCTGCAAAGGATAGGATCGGTAGCGTACCGACTGGCGTTACCACCGAGCTTTGGGAACGTGCATAACGTTTTCCACGTATCTCAACTCAGGAAATACGTGTTTGACCCAAAACATGTCATTCACCAAGAAGAGATGATTCTTAACCCCGACTTAAGCTATGAGGAGAAACCCGAAGCTATTTTAGACAAGAAGGTTCAACAGCTTCGAACCAAGTCAATAAATCTAGTAAAAGTATTATGGAGGCACCATGGGCAAGAAGAAGCCACCTGGGAACTCGAAGATAAGATGAGAGAAAAGTACCCAGAGCTATTTGACGAGGATATGCAAATTTCGGGACAAAATTTTTAGTTAGAGGGGTAGAATGTAATATCCCGTCTTTTAATCCTAAATAAATTTTCTTAAGCTCTAAAATTTCTATATAAAGGGGAAAGTTTTTAACTCAAACCACACCCAAATATCACTCACACGAAGTGCTGCCGAAATTGTGACTTAAGGAAAGAATCAAGAGAAGAGAAGAGAAGTGATAGCAAATCGTAAGGTAAACGGTTCTACCTATAACATTATGTTCATTAGCTATATCCCTTACTACTAAATCATGAGAGTAGAATTATCACTATGGTATGTTAGCTATGAACGTTAACTTAGGTGCTATAGAAACTGTCTTCCCCATCCTTTGAACCTTCCCAGTTTGAACTAAAATTTTCAATGTCATACCATGCTCACTACCACACAAATCAAACTAAAATCCACAAAACATAAAAGGAATAATAGACATAAAGAGAAGGGAAAGTGTAGGACTTAGCTAGTGCATTGAAGATGTAATACACGGCTTCGAGCAGCCCCGAACAACTTCGGATGACCTCGAACAGGTCCCGAACCACTCCGAATAGCCCGAATCAGTTTCGAATCACCCCGAATGACCTCGGACAGCTTCGGAAGGCCTCGAACAGGCCCCGAACCAAGTCGGACAGCCCCGCACGGCGCTGGACGACCTCGAACAGATTCCAAACAGTCTTGAATCAACCCCGAACAGCCCCGAGCCACCTCGAATCACCCCGAATGATCCCGAAACACCTCGGACAGACCCCGAGTAGCTTCGAGCCAATCCGGATAACTCCGGACAGCTCCGTATAACCTCGAATAACTCCAAAACAACCTCGAATCACTTCGAACAGCCCCGAAAGCTCTTGAACCATCCCGAACTAGCTCCGGATCACCCCGGATAGCCTCGGACGACGCCGAACAGCACTGGACAGACCTCGAATGGCCTCAGATTACTTTGAATGACTCCGGACGGCCTCGAACCAACCCCGAATCACCCCGAACCAATCCCGAATAGCTGCACCAACCCAGAATCTCCCCAACCCAACCTGCAAATATAGACTACTCTCCAGATTCACTTAATTCACAAATCAGAGTCTGAAACCAACAATTTCACATCCAGAATAAATAGAACATAAGAATTATTCAACAACACAATTCACTCAAACATATAATTAGAAATTAGTAGTAAAGAGGTGGAAGAAAATAGAGAGCAGAGAGTTAAGGAAAGTCTACCTGGGAATGAAACAAGGGCAGTGGCAGTGAGGGCGGTGCAGTGACGGGAATTTTGGGGGAAGAAACCTCCGCTGAGTTCCAGCCGAAGGAGGATGATAGCGCTGTGGAGAAGAGCAGCGGCGGTGCTGAGGGCGACGCAGCACCGGAGAAAGGCTGCTCTGTTTCTGGTCGCACGAGAAGAGCTGCGAAAGAGGCGACGCGGAGCTGGAGAGAGCCGAGAGGAAAGAGAGTGACGCTGCGCTGAGGAGGAGCGAGACAGATGCAGCGGCGTTGCTGCATGCACTGCTGGGATCGGCTGTTGAACAAGAAGGGGGAGAACGATCGAGATCGGAGAAGCAGAGGTGAATTGGGGAAGAAATGGGATTGAAATTTGTCTAAGTATGAACTTAGAGATATTTAGGTATGGGCCGGATTCATGGGCCAAGTAAATAGTTGTTGGGCCAGAATTAATTAGTTGGGCCAGAATTAAATTTTGTTAGGCCTAGTAAATGGATGATTGGGCTGAACTACCAAATACTGGGCCGAGTAATTAAATTTGCTGGGCTAGAAGACGGACCCAAATTGAAGGGTTAACTGGGCTGGGCCAAGTCTAATTAAGTAAATGATGGACTAAAATAATTAGTTACTGGGCTCAATTTAAATAATTGGGATGGACCTAAGCAATTAACACATGGACTAATTTATTTAAAGATTGGGCCACTTAATTAATCAAATGGGCTAAACCAATTTATGTTATGGGCTAAATAAATTATTTAAATAGACTATTAATAATTTTATTAGATAGAAATTTTTTTTATTTATCTAGACCAAGCCCAAGAAGTAGAATGTTAATTAACTTAGATAAGTAAATTATAATTAATTTAGATAATTAATTGTCTTAATAATTGATTTAATTATAAATCATACTTAAGACATATATTAGCTAGGTTATTTTAACCTATAAAAAGACTTATAGATATTTTGACTTAAGAATCAAAATATTCAATTAGAAAATTATTTAATTAGTTAGAACTTAATTGATTAATTAGAATTTAATCATAAGAAATGATTAAATTATAAATTATGCTTATGGTGGCAATTAAATTTATTAATTAGCTTAATTAGAAATTATTTGCCTCGAGTTAATAATCGAGATAGTAAATTAGAAATATCATTGGTTATATACCCAACAACTATTTATTGGGTATAGTAAATCCTCGAATCATAAAGTGATTTAGAAATCATAAAACGACTCCTCTAGAAATACAACTCCTAGACTCGTATAATAGTCGAGTTTTAAAGACCCGAGAATAACTCTCAAATTAGCCAAGGATAGCAACTCCTTACACTTAGAATTAATTGATACACTCGAGTAATATATATATCTCACTCGAAATTTATTTAAAAAGGTTTCGACAAGAGGTCGGATCCGCACTCCGAGAACGAAGCCAACATCAATCGAGACTATTCAAGTAGGCTTTTCTTACCCTATAAAAATATATGTGGATGTTTTCAAATGAAATGAGATATTTTCAAAGCACTGTCTTGCCATAAATGTTTTCGATTTATGTATGATGCCTATCTGGGTTCCAGTGGGTTAGCGTCTCCACTCGAACTATGATAATCGAATTCGGGTTCCAGTGGGTTAGCGTCTCAACTCGAACTAGTGTACACAATGGATTGTGTGTCAGCGAAAGGTTGACCGGTCAAGTGTCTGTGGGAAGTGGCCACTTCCCCGGCACAAATAACGTTCAGGTATGGTTGATTACAAAGAACTAGGACTGATCAGTCAAACTAGAATTTTCTCAAGAAATGATTTTGTGAACATAGGTGCTTTAGAGACAAAATCCCTATGATTCACTCGAATGGCTTGACAGTTATATATGTATGTGTGCGATTTCGGCACGTGTCTACTGAGTACAATTTGTACTCAGCCCTGCATGTATTTCTAAACGTGCAGGTTAAGAATGAAAAAGACGAGGATGCTAGATCGCGCTTTGTCGAACTCCTTAGTAGCTGACTCTTGGGGGTTCTACGTGTCTTCATACACGTAGAATTTTATTACGCGATCCTGCATATTCCGCTGCTAGACTTTTATGTAATAGATCCGAAACTAAACTCTAAATTCTGTTATGTAATGTAACGAGCGTATGACTCTGACTTCCCGATTTACGGGATATGTCCTTACTTTATGTTATGAAGGGAATATTTATCGCCTTTCTCTTGTCATTTATTCCTTTCATTGGTCATGTCCCCGACTTTACTAGAATTAGTAGAAAGCGGGCGTGACAGAGTGGTATCAGAGCATTTGTGCTCTATACCCAAGAGTCTTTCTTCAACCCTCGAGTCTAGTATCGTTTCACTAGACTAACCAAACGAGTCGACAAAAGCCTAGCACCCCGGCATATCCTGCCCCTCTAGACGTGGAACACGCCTTACGATAAAAGCTTCCAAGTATAGAGAGATTTGAATCAAATCTCTCGCTCTAAGTTCGGATCTCTAGAACTTAAGAATCTTTCCTTATGACTAAGGAATTAACGACAAACATAAACCCTTTGAACAAGAAGATGGAACGCAAGCTAGAGTGAACTCTCTCGAACACCTCAACGAATCGAATGAACAAAGAAGAATCACAACGATACCTTCTTCAACTTAGCAAATAGCGGTAAAGAGTCAATACTTATTGATTCACCGTCAACTCCGAACTTAAGAATAAACCGTAAATCGGTTAACGAGAATCTAAGTATCCAAGAACAATAAGACTCAAAGGAAGCAAATCCTAACTCCAAGACGAGATTTTACCCTAAGGGCATTTCCCTCCACTAGCAACCAAAACACCAATAGAACAATTGACTTAAGCAAACCATGATGGCTTATGAGGTTTATTTAGAATTAGATATTCCGAGTACTGACTATATATATATTTCTTTTATTTTATAGTGGCGAGGTTTCTCCAGACTGCTAGGAAGAGGATGACGCATAGACCCGATCCTTTACGTGCGTACCAGTTCTACGGACCCGACCCGCGGGATACCTTAGGGGAGTTTCTGGGTCATTACTTGAGGAGGTGGGAAGCCGCTAGGCTTCACGGAGCGACGGAGATGGATGGAGTGATGCGATTGATTCCGTTGTTGCCTGCCAGGTGGCAGGGATGGGCTCGAATGATAGTGGGTGATTTTATCCAGCCGATCGGACACAGTTATGATCGTGGGGTTGACACACGGGGATTTATTACCACGATCCTCCATTTTTGGGAGACGTACCATAGCCCACCGGAAGGACCATACATTCGACCCGGCGATTTGATCATAGTAGGGGGCGAGCCACCACTTTGGGCACCCCTGATTCAGACATACCTTCCGGCATGAGTGATCCCCATAGCTCCGACTTACAGTCTACTCTATGGCGAGCCGGTGCCGGAGTTCCAGGCACCCCACGACGAGGGTATGGAGCCCTTCCGCCCTGCAGAGGAGCACCTTACACCTCCCGTTCCACCGCAGACACAGATGCCAGAGCACCAAGGGCATCACGAGGCTGAGTCAGGTCCCTCTCGCCCCACTACAGGAGTACGACGACTACCTTCTTCCAGTCGACCCCTAGTTGTCGACGACGACTTGGGTACGATGCCGTTTTGGCTCGTTAGGACCCGACTAGCAGATGGTGACGATAGGGGCAAGGCCCCAGTTCTGGAGACATCGGAGGAGGATCGCCGTCAGCTTCCACACTCTAGGAGCTCCGAGAGATCAGGCCTCACTCTCACCCCGACTGACGAGGGCCCCTCTCGGAAGAGGGAGGCACCCCTCGATTGGGATGAGTTCGACGCCAGGATCCAGAGACTGTTGGAGAGGGCGAGGGAGCCTCTGAGGATATATGGTGAGACGATAGCAGGGGCACCGGAGGAGGATCCGGAGGTGGAGGATCCGGACGAGGACCCGGAGGACGAGGTAGCTCCCGAGATCAACCCAGAGGATGAGGCTTGGGAGCCTGACTGGCATGAGGAGGCCCCGGAAGAGGAGGAGTACCTTAGCTGCGTCACCCAGGAGTAGCTAGGTCGATATTTTGTACTCATCAGTAACGGATCATACGTATAGACCGTACCGATGATATATATTTTGTAGTCGGAAACGATAGTTATTATAAACCGTTTCGTACTAGTATAGCATACCTGATATTTTGACAGCACGAAAACACAGTAGCTAGTGTTTCGAGGCTGAGTACCTATTGTGATGGCATCCTAGAGAGGTGAGCATCATACCATGTACTTAGAAAGTACGATAGGATTTTGTATTGAACTAGACCTCGCTGAGGCAATTTATGATATGAATTATGATGATCCTGAGGGTCCATTTTGTTATATGCAATGCCTATTTCTAATTCCGTAAATTACGTTGCTTCGTAATATCAGATGCTAAGTAAGACTCCATACTATTAAGTATAATACTCAGCAAAATTCCCCACTAAGATGAGAAACACTTATGTTAACAGAATGCCGCCAAGAGGACGCCCGAGAGGCCGGGGAAGGGGACTTAATCCAAATAATGAAGAGAGAGGACCGGCCGCGGAGCAGGAGGTAACCCCATCCCTCCCACCGCCTGCTAGGAGGATCGAGGAACTCTTCCTCCAACAAAATCCACCCACCTTCAATGGGTTAGGTGACCCAGCTGAAGCGGAGGTATGGGTGTGCGCGTTGGAGAGCATTTTCAACTTTCTCCGTTGCACGGATCAGGAGCGCATGACGTGCGTTTCCTTCCAATTGACGGGTTCAGCTGACTTCTGGTGGGAGGCCAGGAGGAAGACTATGACCCCTGAACAGCGGGAGAATATGACCTGGGAGGAATTTAAGACGGGAATATACGATAAGTATATTCCTAAAAGCTATAGGAAGAAGAAGGAAATGGAATTTTATAACTTGAAGCAAGGGAGGATGTCGGTCACGGAATACGACCGGACCTTTTGTGACATGTCTCGGTATGCCCCAGAGCAGGTGGATACCGATGAAAAGATGGCTGAGAAATTCTGTGCCGGACTGAGGCACAAGATCAGGATGGCGCTGGCAAGTCACGGGGGCCTATCCTACCCGGAATCACTTAGTCGCGCCCTAGATATCGAGGCGGCTATGCCAGGAGAGAGAGCAGTGGCTGTGGCACCACCAGCGTTCACCCCAACACCTTCCCAGAACCATAAAGGGAAGCGCAAGTGGGAGGACAATCGGGGCGGCGCAGCTCAGAAGAAGCCATGGGAAGGGCAAAACCGGTCCCACCACTCGGAAAGGTGAAACTTTGTAGCACCAACCAATGTTCACCCACAGAAATATCCCACTTGCATGAAATGCAAGAAAATGCACCTGGGAGAGTGCCGGGCTGGCAGCGATAGCTGCTTCGCCTGTGGGCATGAAAGGACATCTAGCTAGGAACTGTCCCACAAGGCAGCAAGGAGGAGGCTCCAGGCCTAACCAGCCAAACCAGAGGCAATATGTTCGAGCCATGCAGGCTCAGCCTCAGGCTCAGCAGCAGCAACACCAGTTGCCACCACCTCCACCCCAGTACCCTCAGTACCCATCACAGAGGAAGCCACAGCGAGCCCGGGCTTATGCAATGAACCAAAAGCAGCCGGAAGGGAGTCAGGGAAATCTGACAGGTATGGGAATACTCCTAGACACCCCAGTGATAATTTTATTTGATACGGGAGCTTCTCATTCCTTCATTGCTAAATCATGCGTAGAGAACCTAGAGTTGGATTCGGAAATTATAGGAACATCCATGAATGTTTCTTCACCTCTAGGAGGAATCACTACTATCACTCATGCTTGCTCGAATCTGAGCCTGAACATAGGATCTATTAAGGTGCTAGCGAACAATCTTAGCATACTACCGATGAATGACGTGGACATAATCCTAGGAATGGATTGGCTAGCTGAAAACTATGCCACGATCCTTTGCCATGAGAGGCAAATATCTTTCCGACCCCCTGGGAAGGAACCTACGAGTTTTCATGGGATCACCGCGACTCGAAGGAAGTCGATTATCTCAGCCTTACAAGCCGAGAAATTGGTAAAGAAGGGTTGCTCGGCGTACTTAGTCTCTTTGAATGGAGGAGCCAAAGAAGAGCGAAAAATCGAGGACGTAACCATCGTACGGGAATACCCAGACGTGTTCCCAGAAGAGTTGCCGGGCCTACCTCCAAACCGACAATTAGAATTTACGATCGATCTAGAACCCGGATCTGCACCAATTTCCAAGGCACCTTATAGGATGGCACCGAAGGAGTTGGAGGAGCTCAAGATCCAACTCCAGGAACTTTTAGATCTCGGTTTCATCAGACCCAGCGTATCCCTTTGGGGAGCTCCAGTACTCTTCGTAAAGAAGAAGGACGGCACCCTAAGGATGTGTATAGATTACCGAGGCCTGAATAAGATGACCTTGAAGAACCGGTACCCATTACCGCGAATAGATGACTTGTTCGACCAACTGAAAGGAGCAAGCGTCTTCTCAAAGATCGACTTGAGATCGGGATACCACCAGCTTAGGATCCGAACAGAAGATGTTCCTAAAACGGCATTCCGAACCCGATATGGACACTACGAGTTTGTAGTGATGCCATTTGGATTGACTAATGCACCCGCCATGTTCATGGATCTGATGAACCGCATCTTCCATTCATACCTTGATAAATTAGTCCTGGTATTTATAGACGATGTTCTGATCTACTCTAAGAGTGGAGACGAACACGAGAATCATTTGAAAATCATCTTGGAAACCCTTAGAAGCGAGAAACTCTATGCTAAATTCTGTAAATGTGAGTTCTGGCTCAACGAGGTAGCTTTTCTCGGGCACATTGTGTCATCAGAAGGGATTAAGGTAGACCCCGCTAAGGTGGAAGCAGTACAAGGATGGAAAGCACCCACAACTCCTAATGAAATCAGAAGTTTCTTAGGGTTAGCAGGGTACTATCGGAGATTCATCGAAGGATTCTCCAAAATAGCTAGACCGATGACCCAACTCCTCCAGAAAGGGATCAAATTCAAGTGGTCGCCAGAATGCGAGGCTAGCTTACAACTGTTAAAGGAGAAATTGACCACTGCTCCTGTGCTCACAGTCCCAGAACCCCACAAGGAGTACGTAGTCTACACCGACGCGTCCAAGATCGGGCTAGGGTGTGTACTGATGCAAGACGGGAAGGTGATAGCTTATGCATCCCGACAGCTCAGACCACACGAGCTCAATTACCCTACCCACGATCTGGAGTTAGCTGCCGTCGTACACGCCTTGAAAATCTGGAGGCACCACCTCTACGGAGTTCGGTGCGAGATTTTCACAGATCATAAAAGCCTCAAATATTTCTTCGAGCAGAAGGATCTCAACATGAGACAGAGGAGATGGCTTGAACTAGTAAAGGATTACGATTGCGGTATAAACTACCATCCGGGTAAGGCTAACGTAGTAGCCGACGCCTTGAGTCGTAAAACATCTTCAAAACTGGCTTATCTCCTCACTCGAGAGGCGGAACTCATAAAGGAATTCAGCAAAATGAACTTAGAAGTTCTACCACCCCCCGAGACCGTAGAAGGAATTCTTGCTACTCTAGTAGTCGAGCCCGACTTACGGAACAGGATTCTGGAGGCACAAAGGACAGACGAGGCTTTAGAAAGGATCAGACTCCAAGTGAGAAAGAACGAAACCCCGAATTATCAAGAAGGAGCCGATAATGCCATCACTTTCGAGGGAAGGCTATGTATTCCGAATGATCCAGAAATAAAGGAGATAATCATGAGTGAAGCACATGACACTCCTTACACCGCTCACCCCGGGAGTACAAAGATGTATCGTGACCTGAAGAGGAAATTCTGGTGGGAAGGGATGAAACGAGACATAGCGTCCTTCGTGGAAAGATGTCTAGCTTGTCAGCAAGTCAAAGCATTACACCAGCGACCCTATGGGAAGCTACAACCTTTAGAAATCCCGGAATGGAAGTGGGAGCACATCGCTATGGATTTTGTTACTGGATTGCCTAAGTCCAAGCGTGGAAACACCTCTATCTGGGTGATTGTGGACAGACTCACGAAATGTGCTCATTTCATACCGATAATGATCACCTATGGATCGGATAAGCTAGCCCAACTGTACGTTCGCGAGATTATACGTCTCCATGGCGTACCAGTATCGATCACCTCAGATCGAGACTCGAAATTCACATCCAGATTTTGGATGAGCTTGCAAAAAGAACTAGGCACTAGACTGAACTTCAGTACTGCCTTCCACCCACAGACTGACGGACAGTCAGAAAGAACGATTCAAACCCTAGAAGATATGTTAAGAACTGTGGTTTTCGACAGAGGTGGGAGCTGGGAAACAGTACTACCCTTGATAGAATTTGCCTACAACAATAGCTACCAGGCAACAATAGAAATAGCGCCGTACGAAGCCCTGTACGGAAGAAAGTGCCGATCGCCGCTTTATTGGGATGAAGTCGGCGAGCGAGCAATAGTGGGTCCTGATTCTGTTAGTGATATGATCGAAATTGTTCGTCAAATCCGAGGAAGAATTAAGGAAGCTCAAGACAGACAGAAATCCTATGCCGACACCCGCAGAACTGAACTACAATTTGAGGTGGGAGATAAAGTTTTCTTTAAAGTATCTCCGTCTAAAGGAATCATTAGATTCGGTGTTAAGGGAAAACTGAGGCCCCGTTTCGTAGGACCCTACGAAATCCTGCAAAGGATAGGATCGGTAGCGTACCGACTGGCGTTACCACCGAGCTTTGGGAACGTGCATAACGTTTTCCACGTATCTCAACTCAGGAAATACGTGTTTGACCCAAAACATGTCATTCACCAAGAAGAGATGATTCTTAACCCCGACTTAAGCTATGAGGAGAAACCCGAAGCTATTTTAGACAAGAAGGTTCAACAGCTTCGAACCAAGTCAATAAATCTAGTAAAAGTATTATGGAGGCACCATGGGCAAGAAGAAGCCACCTGGGAACTCGAAGATAAGATGAGAGAAAAGTACCCAGAGCTATTTGACGAGGATATGCAAATTTCGGGACAAAATTTTTAGTTAGAGGGGTAGAATGTAATATCCCGTCTTTTAATCCTAAATAAATTTTCTTAAGCTCTAAAATTTCTATATAAAGGGGAAAGTTTTTAACTCAAACCACACCCAAATATCACTCACACGAAGTGCTGCCGAAATTGTGACTTAAGGAAAGAATCAAGAGAAGAGAAGAGAAGTGATAGCAAATCGTAAGGTAAACGGTTCTACCTATAACATTATGTTCATTAGCTATATCCCTTACTACTAAATCATGAGAGTAGAATTATCACTATGGTATGTTAGCTATGAACGTTAACTTAGGTGCTATAGAAACTGTCTTCCCCATCCTTTGAACCTTCCCAGTTTGAACTAAAATTTTCAATGTCATACCATGCTCACTACCACACAAATCAAACTAAAATCCACAAAACATAAAAGGAATAATAGACATAAAGAGAAGGGAAAGTGTAGGACTTAGCTAGTGCATTGAAGATGTAATACAC
>JAPKLX010001671.1:0-18843 GCA_026898415.1 Leonotis leonurus
CATTACTCTACTCAAATTACTTCAAGCTTTCAACGTTCAAAGCACTCCTTCAAAATCAAGAATTCTCTTGAGTGTTTACAGTTCTTGAAGTTATTATTTTCTGTAAATTTGTTTGTTTCAAAACCCAAAATTAGGATCTAGTTTTGATCCAGTTATATTCCTAGATTGTAGTTTTCAATCTTAGGAAGAAGAAGTGTAATCACAAGTATTTATCTAGTTGTAATAAAGCTTGTGGCTCGTACTCAACGAGTAAAAAGAAAGGAGATTTTAGTTGATTTCGATCTAGTTTTGATCGAGTCGTGGACGTAGGGAAGTTTATCCCGAACCACGTTAACTCTTGTGTTCGTTACTTTCTGTTTTACTTCTCCATCATCTTCTTCATACTCATACATATAAATCTGGGTTGTTAACTACTTCAAGAAAGAAAACGTTTTCATCTTAAAAAAGAGCATTAACCACCAAATTCCGCACACAACTTTAATCAAGTATAAATCTGTGTTTGTGTCTCTTGATTATTGTTATTCACATATAAGGTATTATTTGAGTGAGACTTAATCTTTCTAATAAGAAGATTTACCTTACTACTTCAAGCTATCTTAAGTTATTAAGAGTGCTAAAGCCTTATACTTAAGTATTGAACAAGAAAACCTAAAAAGTGTTTAATTGGTGTATTCCCCCCCCCCCCCCCCCGCCCCCCCCAATACACCAATCTAGCTCTTTCGGGACCAACAAGTGGTATCAGAGCAGTGGTTCATTTTGACCATTGTTTCTATTTCACAAGAGAGTATCTCTGTGTGGTCATCTTGGATAGATCTTGAAAACGTTTTCACAGCATATTGCACTTGCATTTATTTAATCATCTACATTGAAGTTATGGAAGGACAGATGATACGTGCTTGTGAGGATTTTTCCATTGCTGGATATGAAGACTGGAGTTTCAGAATTGAGATGTGTTTACGAGCACAACATATCAAAATGTGGAAGGTCATTACTGATGGACCCATCAAGATTATGAACAAGGGAAGTGCTGAGATAAAAGATGGAACTGGTCCAACTCCCTCACTGGTCATAGTTGAAAAGGAGAAGACTATTGACGAATACACTGTTGAAGAAAGAAAAGAAGTTGGACTCGATGACTTCGCCAAAGGTCTAATTTCAAGTACAGTAAGAGGTGTGTACTTGGCCAAAATCAGACATCTTCAAACTGCAAAGGAGATGTGGGATGTACTCAAAAAGATTAGCCGTGGATCAGACATCATCCAAGAAAACAAGCTGTCTATCGCTTGCAACAAATTTGAAGAATTCAAAATGAAGTCTGGAGAGACAATAGCTCAAATGAAGAACCGGTTCACTGAAGTATTGATTGAAATAGCCATCATCGACAAAAACAAGTATTCTCAAAGAGAGAGAAAAACTTGAAGGTCATTCGTGCTCTACCAGCTACCTGGGAAATCTACTCAGCCATGCATCTCATGATGCCAGAGTTTAATTCTCTTACCACATATTCTCTTTTTGATTTACTAACGGGCAATGAGTACGAAATCAATCGTATTCATGGCCATTCTAATTCTTCCTTTAGTAAAACTTCTGCTGCAGGAATGAAAGAAAAGGAAACTGCCTTCAAGGCTAAGTTGAAGGAAAAGGAGGTTGAAAAGAAATCCCCACCAACTGTGGTAGTAAAAGACTCATCTAGTTCAGATGATGAAAACTACCCCACTAAAAATTACTTTGAGGAATACTCACTCATGGCTCAAAGATTCCAAAAGATGGAGCTTAGGGCAAACAGATATAAACGCCTCTACAAAGATAACAACAGAAATTTCAAAGGAAGAGATCGATCTGGAGATCGACCTGAGAAAAGGAACGAGGTAAAATCCACCTCATATGTTAAGGCTGACCTATCTGAATTTTCCTGCTTTAAATGTGGTAGGAAAGGACATTTCAAAACGGACTGCCCCGATATCTCCAAGGCAGAAAGAGAAGAGCTTAGAAGCAAGAGAGACAAGAAGCTTAGAGAACAACACAAAGCCATGCTTGCTGAAGAACAAGCTGCTCCAAGCACATTAACCGATAGCTCATCCGAAAACGATGAAGCCTTCGTCGCCGAAGAGGATGAAGAATGGGATGTATGTCTAATGGGTCATGACAACGGACTCGACAACAATGAGGTAGAAAATATTTGTTCTTCTCCTATTTCTAACTCACCTTTATATGATTCTGGTGACGAAGAAGAGATAGATGAAGAAGGTGAAGACGATCTGTCCATCGAAGATTTTAACAAACTCATGGAAGATCATGCAAGATTGAACAAGATGTTCAAACATGCCATAAAGGAAAATGGAAGAATGGCTAACACTATTCAAGAAATGAAGAAAGTAAGTGCTTCATTTAACGATAGAGAAAAGGCAATGCTCCTGCAAATCAAGAACAAAAGTGAAGAAGTCTACGCTCTCACTGCCAAAATCTCTGACCTAATGGGAAGAGAATCCTCAGCCAACAATAAGATGGAAAATTTGAATGCAATGCTCAATTATTACATTCACAAAAAGTCAGATAGAGTCCATCTTATTAACGACATGCAAAAGAGATCATCAGATCGTGGAGGTATTGGATTTAATGGAGTTGACAAAGGTCCACCTAAAGGAAACTTTGTCAAGGAAAAAGGGAAAGACAAGATAGTAAATCTCAACAACAATGCAAAACAGCCGCAAGCAATTTTGATCAAGGATCAAGGACAGCAACAACAAAGGTTCACTACACAAGGAATTTGTTTTCAACAAAGAAAACCACCTGCTCAAGGGATCAATCAACCTGCACAAAAGGACAACCATCAGCGAGCTCCCCAGTCATTCAACCGGAGGCAACAATCTGCCCCTTACAAACAACCTGCTCCTAGAAAACAAGCTGTGTCAAATCAACAACCTGTCAAGAAGAAAGTTGTGTATATCGATTTTAGTGGGAAACAAGTCAGACCGTCACAGAATGTCACAATAATTAGACAAATTTGGGTTCCAAAAGGAACATTGTCTACTAACAAAGCACCCTCATTCAGTGGGGTAGCTAAATGAACTTTCATTGCAGGATAGGAGATCGATGAGAAGGACACGCACAGCTCGGGGCGCAGATTGGATACTTGATAGTGGATGCTCCAAACATATGACATACAACAAAGAATTGCTAATCAACTACAAGGAGTGCATTGGACCAATTGTTACCTTTGGAGGAAACTCAAAAGGATACACAAAGGGTTATGGTGACCTTCAAGTTGGTAACACTACTATCTTAAATGTATCGTATGTTGAAGGACTAAATCACAATCTATTCTCAATTAGCCAATTTTGTGCTATTAACAAGAGAGTAGAATTTACAGCTAACAAGTGTCTTGTCAAAAACATAGAAGGAGAAGAAATTCTTCTTACTGGGATTTTGCAGGACAGGTTGTATATTGTACAATGGAACAATCAAAGTGAAACCTGTCTAGTGACAAAATCAAATTCAGAAACCAGCTGGCTGTGGCACAAACGATTGAGCCATTTGAACTTCAAGACAATCAACAAGCTGGTGAAGGACAATTTGGTTGAAGGTCTACCCAATCAAGTATTCGACAAAGACCATAAGTGTGATGCTTGCCAAGCGGGAAAACAAACAAGAGCTTCATTCTCTACAAAGGCAGCCCACTCCACTTCGAGAATTCTCGAGCTCCTACATCTAGACCTTTTTGGACCTGTATCTCCATTAAGTGTTAACGGTAGAAAGTATACTCTTGTTGTTATTGATGATTTCTCTAGATTTACTTGGGTTATTTTTATGTTCAAGAAAAAGGAAACACTAGAGAAACTACCCGATCTCCTCAACAAACTTTCAAATCAAAAGGAGTCATCCATCATCACCATTCGATCTGATCGTGGAACCGAATTTATCAATCATATGATCGAAGAGTACTGTTCAAAGATGGGAATTCATCATCAAACTTCAGCAGCTCGAACACCTCAACAAAATGGGATTGTGGAGAGGCGCAACAGATCGCTCAAGGAGGCCGCTCGAACCATGCTGAATGAAATCAATCTCCCAAAGAAGTTCTGGGCAGAAGCAGTCAACACCGCCTGCTATACTCAAAATCGATCTGTTGTGACAAAACGTCATGGGAAAACTCCATACGAACTATGGAACAACAGGAAGCCTCGAATCTCTTATTTTAAATCATTTGGTTGTAAATGTTACATTCACAACAATGGAAAAACTCAATTAAAAACCTTTGACAGCAAAAGTGATCAAGGAATATTTTTAGGATATTCTGAGATCAGTAAAGCTTATAGGGTTTTTAATAAAAGAACTCTTGTTGTGGAAGTAACACCTCATGTTATTTTTGATGAAACTAATTTTGAAGTCTCAGGAACAGATAGCGTTTCTTCAAAGGATGTTAACTCTCGCTCAACCTTGAGAAATTCCACAGATTGCTTAATCGAAGATTTTCTACTGTGGAGTCCACGAAAAGATGAAAATGAAGAAACTTATGATCAACCTGCTGGAGAAATGCCACAGCAAGGGGGAACAGATGGACAAATCAAACATCTAGAGGGAACAAAAGAAGGGGGAACTTCACTAGAAAATACACAATCATCTGTTGATGAACAAAACACTCGATCTCCCTCTTCCTCTACTCAACAGTCATCTGTTCAACAATTGGTAAATGAAGTATCAAGCATTGATTTAAATACTAACAACTTCTTTGATGTGCCATCAATCAATCATCCAGAATTTGAGGATCCAACTGATGAGATAGAAATTGAAGTATCGGAGGATGAAATGAAAAGAAGAAGAAGATGGGTAGATAGCCATACCTCAGATCTCATTGTTGGGAACCCAAGAGATAGCGTCAAAACAAGACGCATGCATGGAGAAAGTGCACTTTTAAGTTGCTATCTTGCTCACACCGAACCAAAGGACATTGAAGATGCCTTGCAAAGTGCAGATTGGATTAATGCCATGCAAGAGGAGTTAAATAAGTTCAAGAGAAACGAGGTGTGGTATTTAGTGGATCGACCTCATCATCAAGGCGTAATTGGAGTCAAATGGATATTTAAAAACAAAAGAGATGAAACTGGTGAAGTAGTAAGAAACAAGGCAAGGCTAGTCGCAAAGGGTTATTGTCAACAAGAAGGGATAGATTTTGATGAGACATTTGCTCCTGTTGCAAGACTAGAAGCCATCAGATTGTTTCTTGCCTATACAGCTTTCCAACGCTTCAAAGTATTCCAGATGGACGTAAAGAGTGCATTTCTGAATGGAATTCTGGAAGAAGAAGTTTATTTGGAACAACCACCGGGGTTTGAAGTTGAAGATGAAAGCAAGGTGTACCGATTAGCAAAGCCAGTGTATGGACTAAAACAAGCTCCTCGAGCTTGGTATGAAACACTGTCTACATTCTTACTTCAATCGGGATTCAAACGTGGATCAGTAGACAAGACATTGTTCACCATCAAAGTCCAAGACTATATCCTTTTAGTTCAAATTTATGTTGATGATATTATTTTTGGATCCAAATCTGAATTCCTTTGTAACAAATTTAGTAAGCTCATGCAGGACAAGTACAAGATGTCAATGATGGGTGAAATGAACTTCTTTCTAGGATTGCAAGTCAAGCAATCTGCTGATGGGATCCTTATTAATCAATCCAAATACATCAACGATCTCATCACAAAGTTTGGGGTTAAAGATTGCAAACCAGGAAAAATCCCAATGCAAACTAATGGGCAGATTGGCCCTGATGCACTCGGGAAGGCTATAGATGTAAAATTGTATCGTGGTATTATTGGATCACTTTTGTATCTAACTGCTAGTCGACCTGATATTACTTTTGCAGTTGGTGTTTGTGCTAGGTATCAAGCAAGTCCAAGGGAATCTCACTTGGAAGCAGCCAAACGAATATTGCGTTATCTCAACGGGACCATAGAAATAGGTTTATGGTATCCATGTGATGATAATTTTGAATTAACTGGTTACTCTGATTCTGATTATGCAGGTTGCAAGCTTGATAGAAAATCCACATCTGGGACTTGTCAGTTTCTTGGAAACAAGCTCATCTCGTGGTTCTCTAAAAAGCAAACTTCGGTTGCAACCTCAACAACAGAAGCAGAGTACATGGCTGCAGGGAGTTGCACAGCACAAATTTTGTGGATCAAACAACAACTAAAAGATTATGAAGTATACATGGATAGTGTGCCAATATTTTGTGATAGCTCGAGCGCAATTGCCATCACGTAAAATCCTGTCCTTCACACTCGCTGCAAACATGTTGATGTTCGTCATCACTTTATACGTGACCATGTTGAAAAGAAGAACATCAAGATAGAGAAAATTCACACGGATGTGCAGCGAGCTGATGTTCTCACAAAAGCATTACCTGAAGATAGATTCAAAATGCTATGTGGAAAATTGGGTTTAATAAACCTTGAAATTGGTACAAGTGTTGATAACAGCTAGCTGGTGGTAAAAAGCAATCTGTTATCACACCTCTAAATCTAGCTCATCAGTTACTAAGTTATAATGCGTCGCTAAAACAGTGCTTAACTTCAAATCAAACTGCTTAATTTTGTGTATTAACAGCTAGCTGCTCAAATTGATTGTACACAGCAGATCGATCAAAGAAGAAAACGATCTACTCTAAAACGATCTGTTATATGAACAAATACAACAAGCAGCGAGCTGCAATATGAAAGAGGATAGCAGATCGTTCACAGGATTAAAACGATATGCTGCTAACAGATCGTTAAGCAGCAAACAACGATCTGCTCCCCATAACAGCAAGCTGTCAAAAATCAAGAAAGAGCAGATCGTTATAGTCCGACAACGATCTGCTAGTGCATTAATCAAGGGGGAATCAACAGTCAAGGGGGAATTCAACTCATTTATTTCTCCGACTATTGAATTATTTAATTCTAATGATTGCTAATAAATATAATTGATTTTCTAGATATTTCAAGCGCCTGCACGTCAGAAAAAGTGACGATTGAAGCACCAGACATTTAATGTTGCAGTCCTCGATTCGTGTATCGAGACAATGATGTGACATACACATACAAGAATTCAATGGCGTATAAAATTCACTCATTTTTGGGCGGCAAATAATTAAACAAGGGAGTAATCTCAACCGTTATTTGATATTACTTTTATATGCTTCAATCGGGTCCGTTTATTATTTGTTTATATATAGGGAAACGTTTGACTGTCCTTCTTCACACTTGAATTTTCCCTCTCACAAATACCCAAACCGCCATTGTTACACTCAAGCTCTCAAATTCAAATTTCTGCAACTCTATAGTTCTTCGTTTTCACTCAAATCTTGTTCCAAATGTCTGCTTCTGAAGCTAGCTCTTCATCTTCCCCCACACCCATTATTAATATGTCTGATATATTACACGCCATAGAAGCAAAGCTTTCCCCTGAGCCCCGCGCCGTACTCACGCATCATGGGTTTCAAAACCTAGATATGCTCTTTAATAGAATCAGGGCCTGCTCAGGTTTAAACATCACTTAAATTTGTACTAGGAGAGAAATTCTACATACCTGATTGAACATGTTGTGTGTTTACTTTTGGTCAATCTTCATACTTTAACCTTTGGTATTCTGCTATGTATCCTAGGTTTATTGACTTAAGATTGCGTTAATATGATCATATTTTTGTTATTAAATGGAAATTTCACTGCTTGTCTGTATACATTTGTGCTCAATTGCTACCAAATTTACACTTTTAATGTCTTGATTTTTCCTCCTTAGGGTTTCACAAAATAATCACCACCGAACCAGACTATTACCTCCCGAGACAAATCGCATTGTTTTTCTGCTCGTGGACGGTTGATGATAATGAGGAATACACCGTCAAAATCCCCATTAGCAAAGCAAAGGATGACACTATTCGGGTGGCTGTTATTGAGATGATTATCCAGTCATATCAATTGGTTGATGAGGGCGACATGGTTATCGATGATGTCACGGATGCTCAAATCCAGAGAGTTCTCAACGTCATCTTGGCTCAACCATTACAATGGACGGGAAAAGCATTTAACCGTTCACTAATGCTTCCTAGTTATCGTCTTCTGCTAGATTTTGTACAAAAGGTGTTTCTTGGACACCAAGGAACTTTTGACTCCGTAACAGCTGGCAAGCTCAAAATATTGACTGCAGTATTCCTAAACCTCAAAGTCAATTGGGCCAGATCGCTGTTAAAACTGATTGTTGATGAAGAACAGCAGATCGACCTTCGCCTAGATAGTGAGGGTAACTGCACCAAGCTACATATCAAACGACCTATTAGACTTTCTACCAAACTCAGTTCGATTATTGGTGGTTTCTTCCAACGGGATAAGTGGCACAAATCCGTCGAATTTTCTAAGGATTGGATTCTGCCAAGGAATCGCCATCAAATGGAAATGTCCCTAGGAGTATCATCTCAAATCTTCCTCAAGGTCACCGATGAGAAAATCAAGCAAGCCTTGATCAAGATGGGTAAGTCAAATCCTGATTGGGTGATTCCAGCAAAGAAACCCTTAATTGGAGAGGCTGCTGCTGCTCAAGCACAAGAAGAACAAAGGGAACGACCTGCCAAGAGAAAGGCAGCCGGTAGCCCCAAGCCCGCTGCTAGTGCAAAGGGAAAGAAACAAAGGAAAACAAAGAGCAGACCGACTGCTCGAAATTTGGAAGAGGAATTGGACGCAACTACGGTTAAGTCAAAGGAACCATCTGCTACCGAATTGAATGAAGCTGATGTTGAACTCAACATACACGAGCAGCCCGCTGATGACATAGTAGAACGTTTAAAGGGTGCTCAACTACTTTTCAAACAACTACAAGAGAAGGCAACTGAGTCTGTGCTAAAATTGATGCCTGGAATCAACCTTACTCCAAACACTTTTGAAATGGCTCAAAGGTTTCAAAATTATCTGGAAATACGAGATTGCAAGTTCTACATTCTGGAAGCTATATTACTGCTATTCTCAATCAGCGAGCTGAAAGCCGAGGAAGGCAAATTGCAAACATATTTTGGGTTTCTTGATGTACCAGATGCAAGACAGTACTTTCGCACTTATGTGCTGACCAAAATGAAAGAAGAAGCTGCTTCCCTTCATCTCGACCTTGCTCCTTACTATGAGAAAGAAAAAGACTTGTATTCCTTCGTCGTGGACTTGCAGTCGGGCGATTTTGACGAGATCTTTAATTTTGATGCACAAACTACTGAGACAGAAAAACTCAAAGCCTCACCCTCATCTCAGCCCGCTGATCCCATCAACATTCAAGAACCATCTGCTCCAATGGAGGAAACAACATCGATTTTGGAACCAACTGTTGCTCACACCACAGAACAAGCTGTCATTGAAAACATAGAAGAGATCTATACTCACAACACTGCTCCAGATGGTTTCCAAATGCACACGTTGGAAGAATTACTATCTTCAAATCTCAGTGCACACATGACAGCAGATCAACTTAGCACACTCATTCATGAGAGGATAAATAATCGATCTGCTGCATTGGCAAATTTTGTGTTCTCCGCTGCTGAGCGCGCCTTGCAAACTGCTGACAAAAATGTCCAGCTCGCTCACTCTAAACTCTCTGAAGAGTTGCATAAAGACTTGGACAGTGACCGAGCAGTTTTTGACAAATACAAGGAAGACACCGACAGCAAGATTGATGCGCTTCAAGAAGAAGCCAAAACTTTTGAAGATAAGATGCATGCTGCTGGTAACAAGATGGTGGAGGAAGTGAAGAAGCACGTGGAGGGCCAATATGCTGACATGGAGAAAACCACGATTCCAAATGTGGTTAAGAGCGCGCTGCCTGCTGTACTTAAAGCCCAGCTGCCCGAGGCATTGAAGGAGGAAGATATTGCCTCTGGAAACGAAATTTTCTTGATCAATAAGACTATAACTGACATGAAAGGGGCTCACAGCGCGCTGGCTGTTGAATTTGGCTCTCACGTCAAGAATTCTGGTAAACAATTCCATGAAATTAATGGAAATATTTCTGCTTTCCTACAATACAAAGAAGAATCTGAAGCATCGTTTAAAGCACTCAATGATGAGCTCTCCTCCCTTCGACTTATTATCTCAAAAGACTTCATTGCTGATGTCGAAAAGGGGGAAGAGAAAAAGAAAACTCAGCCCGCTGCTCCCAAAATCAAAAAGAAACAATCTGCTGCTGCAAAGAAAAAGTTAACTGCGAAACAGATCGCTGAAGCTAAACTGCTACAAAGGGAGAATGAAGAAAAACTGAAAAGAGTGGAAGAAGAAAAGAAGGTTGCTGCCAAGAACAAAGGAAAGGAGATAATGACTGAAGATGATGAAGACGAAGAAATGTTTTTGGATGGGTGCACAGCGGAGCAGGTCGCTGACCCAGAATTCAAAAAGCTATGGAGGGCAGAAAAACAGAGAAAAAGGGTGACTGGTGCACAAGATGAAAAAGCTGAATCCTCAGAAGAAGAAATTGAGCCAACAAACCCAATGTTCAAATTTTTTGAAAAATACCAGCTCACTGAACCCCAAAATCTTACCTGGCTACACTCGAAGAAGGCTGCGCAATGGAACAAACTGGTCAAGGAATTCATTATGCAACATTATTACTTGATGGACCAGGATGTTCAAGGTGGGTCAGTAGACGAGCTGTTTAGAGAATTCCTCGCACAACACAAAAATCAAACTTTTGTGGAATATCTCTATAGGCAATCTGCAATGCAAAATCATCCCCTCACTGCACCAAGAAAAACTACATTGCTATATCCAAGAATCCCTGGAACTACAGAAGTGGATCACACTGCAGTGCTAAATGCCATAAATCGATCTGCTCAACAAATGGGCTACCCCATTGATTTTAACAACAAGGACTACCGAAGAATCTTTAATGGTATTTACGCGAGTTTTGGCGTGCCTTCTGAACTAAGACAACAAGAAATGGTTGAAAGGAGAAGGCAGCAGCTACCTGAACAACAAAGAAGACGATCTCAATCCTGAAAATCTCTTTTTGATTTTTGCAGCGAACTGCTCTACTTATGAAAATTGTAATCTTGATTGATCAATGAAGTATGTCTATTTTTGAAAAACAACCTGATGACAATATCTCTTTGTCCAGGCAATGTTTTATGCTTGTCATTTTTATTATGCTCCTTAACTATCCTCATTGATTACTACGTCTTAAAAGAAAGTTTTTTATGTAGGTTTCGACATCATCAAAAAGGGGGAAATTGTTGGGAACCCCATAAATTTATTTGTTTTGATGATGTTCCTCGAAACTACATGATAATGTTGAAACCAAATGATCATTGTCATTTATTAAGGTTTATCTAAGTGTAAAAGAAGCAGATCGTTTTCTTAAAAGAAAATAACGATCTGTCTTATTCTTGTAACAGATATCCTGGACACAATGATTGTTATTATTGCAAGTATTTATTCCCACATGTAAGACAGCTAAAAAAAGAGAGCAGATCGTTTTCCAAATAATTAACGATCTGCACCTCGTAATAGCAGCGAGCTGTCATTTCAACTTGCTTGTTTTGGTTTCATTTCTAGATTATGTTTTATCAGATCACAAATGTAAAAGATGTTTTGAAGTTTCAAAACACCTATAACGATCTGATTTACTAGAATAAACTACTTGATAGGAGCTCGTTCTAAAGACTAAGCAGCTCGTTCCAAAAAGGAGTTGAAGCCCGCTGCTCATCACCCGCTGTTTTATTTCACAACAAGATCGTTCTCAAGACATTACAAGAGGATGAAGCAGCGCGCTCAAAAGAAGTACAACCAACTAGTATATCAATCAACAGATCATTTATTTCCATAAACGATCTTATCATCTCAACATTTATATGGCAGATCGTTTGATTCTATAAACGATCTGGCTGCTTCAAGTTAAAGAAGAATGAGATGAAGCTTCAACACAAAAGTCAGCGAGCTGCCATGACATCAAATTCAAGCTGCTCCTCACAATAACTACGGTGGACTGCCGACATACCTAAATTTGTCACAAGTCAACCTCCCTTCGTATTGTCACATCAACAGCATGCTTTCAAGGAATGAAGTACAAGAATATCAAAATTGAAGTACGGTAAATCATTCCCAGTATGGCAATACTTTGGGAAATCGCATGAAAGGTGGAAACTACTCGCATTTGGCAGCGCGTGTCTCAACAACTCTGTCATGCATTTAATGCAGCCATTAATGCGTTGAAAAAGAGTACCTTCGTCTCCAACGGGTAGTTTCTTCCAAGAGGCTATAAACACCACCTTCATCTCCAGAAATGAGTACGAGAATTCAAGCGAAAAACTGTCATTACTCTACTCAAATTACTTCAAGCTTTCAACGTTCAAAGCACTCCTTCAAAATCAAGAATTCTCTTGAGTGTTTACAGTTCTTGAAGTTATTATTTTCTGTAAATTTGTTTGTTTCAAAACCCAAAATTAGGATCTAGTTTTGATCCAGTTATATTCCTAGATTGTAGTTTTCAATCTTAGGAAGAAGAAGTGTAATCACAAGTATTTATCTAGTTGTAATAAAGCTTGTGGCTCGTACTCAACGAGTAAAAAGAAAGGAGATTTTAGTTGATTTCGATCTAGTTTTGATCGAGTCGTGGACGTAGGGAAGTTTATCCCGAACCACGTTAACTCTTGTGTTCGTTACTTTCTGTTTTACTTCTCCATCATCTTCTTCATACTCATACATATAAATCTGGGTTGTTAACTACTTCAAGAAAGAAAACGTTTTCATCTTAAAAAAGAGCATTAACCACCAAATTCCGCACACAACTTTAATCAAGTATAAATCTGTGTTTGTGTCTCTTGATTATTGTTATTCACATATAAGGTATTATTTGAGTGAGACTTAATCTTTCTAATAAGAAGATTTACCTTACTACTTCAAGCTATCTTAAGTTATTAAGAGTGCTAAAGCCTTATACTTAAGTATTGAACAAGAAAACCTAAAAAGTGTTTAATTGGTGTATTCCCCCCCCCCCCCCCCCGCCCCCCCCAATACACCAATCTAGCTCTTTCGGGACCAACAAGTGGTATCAGAGCAGTGGTTCATTTTGACCATTGTTTCTATTTCACAAGAGAGTATCTCTGTGTGGTCATCTTGGATAGATCTTGAAAACGTTTTCACAGCATATTGCACTTGCATTTATTTAATCATCTACATTGAAGTTATGGAAGGACAGATGATACGTGCTTGTGAGGATTTTTCCATTGCTGGATATGAAGACTGGAGTTTCAGAATTGAGATGTGTTTACGAGCACAACATATCAAAATGTGGAAGGTCATTACTGATGGACCCATCAAGATTATGAACAAGGGAAGTGCTGAGATAAAAGATGGAACTGGTCCAACTCCCTCACTGGTCATAGTTGAAAAGGAGAAGACTATTGACGAATACACTGTTGAAGAAAGAAAAGAAGTTGGACTCGATGACTTCGCCAAAGGTCTAATTTCAAGTACAGTAAGAGGTGTGTACTTGGCCAAAATCAGACATCTTCAAACTGCAAAGGAGATGTGGGATGTACTCAAAAAGATTAGCCGTGGATCAGACATCATCCAAGAAAACAAGCTGTCTATCGCTTGCAACAAATTTGAAGAATTCAAAATGAAGTCTGGAGAGACAATAGCTCAAATGAAGAACCGGTTCACTGAAGTATTGATTGAAATAGCCATCATCGACAAAAACAAGTATTCTCAAAGAGAGAGAAAAACTTGAAGGTCATTCGTGCTCTACCAGCTACCTGGGAAATCTACTCAGCCATGCATCTCATGATGCCAGAGTTTAATTCTCTTACCACATATTCTCTTTTTGATTTACTAACGGGCAATGAGTACGAAATCAATCGTATTCATGGCCATTCTAATTCTTCCTTTAGTAAAACTTCTGCTGCAGGAATGAAAGAAAAGGAAACTGCCTTCAAGGCTAAGTTGAAGGAAAAGGAGGTTGAAAAGAAATCCCCACCAACTGTGGTAGTAAAAGACTCATCTAGTTCAGATGATGAAAACTACCCCACTAAAAATTACTTTGAGGAATACTCACTCATGGCTCAAAGATTCCAAAAGATGGAGCTTAGGGCAAACAGATATAAACGCCTCTACAAAGATAACAACAGAAATTTCAAAGGAAGAGATCGATCTGGAGATCGACCTGAGAAAAGGAACGAGGTAAAATCCACCTCATATGTTAAGGCTGACCTATCTGAATTTTCCTGCTTTAAATGTGGTAGGAAAGGACATTTCAAAACGGACTGCCCCGATATCTCCAAGGCAGAAAGAGAAGAGCTTAGAAGCAAGAGAGACAAGAAGCTTAGAGAACAACACAAAGCCATGCTTGCTGAAGAACAAGCTGCTCCAAGCACATTAACCGATAGCTCATCCGAAAACGATGAAGCCTTCGTCGCCGAAGAGGATGAAGAATGGGATGTATGTCTAATGGGTCATGACAACGGACTCGACAACAATGAGGTAGAAAATATTTGTTCTTCTCCTATTTCTAACTCACCTTTATATGATTCTGGTGACGAAGAAGAGATAGATGAAGAAGGTGAAGACGATCTGTCCATCGAAGATTTTAACAAACTCATGGAAGATCATGCAAGATTGAACAAGATGTTCAAACATGCCATAAAGGAAAATGGAAGAATGGCTAACACTATTCAAGAAATGAAGAAAGTAAGTGCTTCATTTAACGATAGAGAAAAGGCAATGCTCCTGCAAATCAAGAACAAAAGTGAAGAAGTCTACGCTCTCACTGCCAAAATCTCTGACCTAATGGGAAGAGAATCCTCAGCCAACAATAAGATGGAAAATTTGAATGCAATGCTCAATTATTACATTCACAAAAAGTCAGATAGAGTCCATCTTATTAACGACATGCAAAAGAGATCATCAGATCGTGGAGGTATTGGATTTAATGGAGTTGACAAAGGTCCACCTAAAGGAAACTTTGTCAAGGAAAAAGGGAAAGACAAGATAGTAAATCTCAACAACAATGCAAAACAGCCGCAAGCAATTTTGATCAAGGATCAAGGACAGCAACAACAAAGGTTCACTACACAAGGAATTTGTTTTCAACAAAGAAAACCACCTGCTCAAGGGATCAATCAACCTGCACAAAAGGACAACCATCAGCGAGCTCCCCAGTCATTCAACCGGAGGCAACAATCTGCCCCTTACAAACAACCTGCTCCTAGAAAACAAGCTGTGTCAAATCAACAACCTGTCAAGAAGAAAGTTGTGTATATCGATTTTAGTGGGAAACAAGTCAGACCGTCACAGAATGTCACAATAATTAGACAAATTTGGGTTCCAAAAGGAACATTGTCTACTAACAAAGCACCCTCATTCAGTGGGGTAGCTAAATGAACTTTCATTGCAGGATAGGAGATCGATGAGAAGGACACGCACAGCTCGGGGCGCAGATTGGATACTTGATAGTGGATGCTCCAAACATATGACATACAACAAAGAATTGCTAATCAACTACAAGGAGTGCATTGGACCAATTGTTACCTTTGGAGGAAACTCAAAAGGATACACAAAGGGTTATGGTGACCTTCAAGTTGGTAACACTACTATCTTAAATGTATCGTATGTTGAAGGACTAAATCACAATCTATTCTCAATTAGCCAATTTTGTGCTATTAACAAGAGAGTAGAATTTACAGCTAACAAGTGTCTTGTCAAAAACATAGAAGGAGAAGAAATTCTTCTTACTGGGATTTTGCAGGACAGGTTGTATATTGTACAATGGAACAATCAAAGTGAAACCTGTCTAGTGACAAAATCAAATTCAGAAACCAGCTGGCTGTGGCACAAACGATTGAGCCATTTGAACTTCAAGACAATCAACAAGCTGGTGAAGGACAATTTGGTTGAAGGTCTACCCAATCAAGTATTCGACAAAGACCATAAGTGTGATGCTTGCCAAGCGGGAAAACAAACAAGAGCTTCATTCTCTACAAAGGCAGCCCACTCCACTTCGAGAATTCTCGAGCTCCTACATCTAGACCTTTTTGGACCTGTATCTCCATTAAGTGTTAACGGTAGAAAGTATACTCTTGTTGTTATTGATGATTTCTCTAGATTTACTTGGGTTATTTTTATGTTCAAGAAAAAGGAAACACTAGAGAAACTACCCGATCTCCTCAACAAACTTTCAAATCAAAAGGAGTCATCCATCATCACCATTCGATCTGATCGTGGAACCGAATTTATCAATCATATGATCGAAGAGTACTGTTCAAAGATGGGAATTCATCATCAAACTTCAGCAGCTCGAACACCTCAACAAAATGGGATTGTGGAGAGGCGCAACAGATCGCTCAAGGAGGCCGCTCGAACCATGCTGAATGAAATCAATCTCCCAAAGAAGTTCTGGGCAGAAGCAGTCAACACCGCCTGCTATACTCAAAATCGATCTGTTGTGACAAAACGTCATGGGAAAACTCCATACGAACTATGGAACAACAGGAAGCCTCGAATCTCTTATTTTAAATCATTTGGTTGTAAATGTTACATTCACAACAATGGAAAAACTCAATTAAAAACCTTTGACAGCAAAAGTGATCAAGGAATATTTTTAGGATATTCTGAGATCAGTAAAGCTTATAGGGTTTTTAATAAAAGAACTCTTGTTGTGGAAGTAACACCTCATGTTATTTTTGATGAAACTAATTTTGAAGTCTCAGGAACAGATAGCGTTTCTTCAAAGGATGTTAACTCTCGCTCAACCTTGAGAAATTCCACAGATTGCTTAATCGAAGATTTTCTACTGTGGAGTCCACGAAAAGATGAAAATGAAGAAACTTATGATCAACCTGCTGGAGAAATGCCACAGCAAGGGGGAACAGATGGACAAATCAAACATCTAGAGGGAACAAAAGAAGGGGGAACTTCACTAGAAAATACACAATCATCTGTTGATGAACAAAACACTCGATCTCCCTCTTCCTCTACTCAACAGTCATCTGTTCAACAATTGGTAAATGAAGTATCAAGCATTGATTTAAATACTAACAACTTCTTTGATGTGCCATCAATCAATCATCCAGAATTTGAGGATCCAACTGATGAGATAGAAATTGAAGTATCGGAGGATGAAATGAAAAGAAGAAGAAGATGGGTAGATAGCCATACCTCAGATCTCATTGTTGGGAACCCAAGAGATAGCGTCAAAACAAGACGCATGCATGGAGAAAGTGCACTTTTAAGTTGCTATCTTGCTCACACCGAACCAAAGGACATTGAAGATGCCTTGCAAAGTGCAGATTGGATTAATGCCATGCAAGAGGAGTTAAATAAGTTCAAGAGAAACGAGGTGTGGTATTTAGTGGATCGACCTCATCATCAAGGCGTAATTGGAGTCAAATGGATATTTAAAAACAAAAGAGATGAAACTGGTGAAGTAGTAAGAAACAAGGCAAGGCTAGTCGCAAAGGGTTATTGTCAACAAGAAGGGATAGATTTTGATGAGACATTTGCTCCTGTTGCAAGACTAGAAGCCATCAGATTGTTTCTTGCCTATACAGCTTTCCAACGCTTCAAAGTATTCCAGATGGACGTAAAGAGTGCATTTCTGAATGGAATTCTGGAAGAAGAAGTTTATTTGGAACAACCACCGGGGTTTGAAGTTGAAGATGAAAGCAAGGTGTACCGATTAGCAAAGCCAGTGTATGGACTAAAACAAGCTCCTCGAGCTTGGTATGAAACACTGTCTACATTCTTACTTCAATCGGGATTCAAACGTGGATCAGTAGACAAGACATTGTTCACCATCAAAGTCCAAGACTATATCCTTTTAGTTCAAATTTATGTTGATGATATTATTTTTGGATCCAAATCTGAATTCCTTTGTAACAAATTTAGTAAGCTCATGCAGGACAAGTACAAGATGTCAATGATGGGTGAAATGAACTTCTTTCTAGGATTGCAAGTCAAGCAATCTGCTGATGGGATCCTTATTAATCAATCCAAATACATCAACGATCTCATCACAAAGTTTGGGGTTAAAGATTGCAAACCAGGAAAAATCCCAATGCAAACTAATGGGCAGATTGGCCCTGATGCACTCGGGAAGGCTATAGATGTAAAATTGTATCGTGGTATTATTGGATCACTTTTGTATCTAACTGCTAGTCGACCTGATATTACTTTTGCAGTTGGTGTTTGTGCTAGGTATCAAGCAAGTCCAAGGGAATCTCACTTGGAAGCAGCCAAACGAATATTGCGTTATCTCAACGGGACCATAGAAATAGGTTTATGGTATCCATGTGATGATAATTTTGAATTAACTGGTTACTCTGATTCTGATTATGCAGGTTGCAAGCTTGATAGAAAATCCACATCTGGGACTTGTCAGTTTCTTGGAAACAAGCTCATCTCGTGGTTCTCTAAAAAGCAAACTTCGGTTGCAACCTCAACAACAGAAGCAGAGTACATGGCTGCAGGGAGTTGCACAGCACAAATTTTGTGGATCAAACAACAACTAAAAGATTATGAAGTATACATGGATAGTGTGCCAATATTTTGTGATAGCTCGAGCGCAATTGCCATCACGTAAAATCCTGTCCTTCACACTCGCTGCAAACATGTTGATGTTCGTCATCACTTTATACGTGACCATGTTGAAAAGAAGAACATCAAGATAGAGAAAATTCACACGGATGTGCAGCGAGCTGATGTTCTCACAAAAGCATTACCTGAAGATAGATTCAAAATGCTATGTGGAAAATTGGGTTTAATAAACCTTGAAATTGGTACAAGTGTTGATAACAGCTAGCTGGTGGTAAAAAGCAATCTGTTATCACACCTCTAAATCTAGCTC
>JAPKLX010001386.1:0-21852 GCA_026898415.1 Leonotis leonurus
TTCTGGTAGAGCATATGTTAACCATTTTCTGGTTGAAGCATCTTCCATCTTTCTGGCTGAAGCTTCTCTGGTTCAACTTTCTGTTAAAGTTGACTAGCTTCATTTTCTGATTTAGACTCTCTGGTTTAGCATTCTGTCTTTGAGACTTGCTGGTTTTGAGATTCTCTGGTTTAGCCTTCTGTCTGTGACTTGCTGGTTTGAGATTCTCTGGTTTAGCCTTCTGTCAAAGACTTGTTGGTTCAGCTTTCTGTCTGAGACATATTCCATCTTTCTGGCTGAACTGGTTTCGACTATCTGGTCAATAACAATCAACAGAAATGATACAGAACATGAAGAAAGCCAAGTGTGTGTATGAGTGAACATCATCAAAACTTAGAATATATTGTGGGGTTCCCAACAATTTCCCCCTTTTTGATGATGTCAAAACCACACTTAGTTAGCTTAATCAAGTATGGATCATGTTCTGGGAGATAGGTTATTTGTTATTTAAGTTAAATAACAGTAAACAACAGAAGTATAAGAGAAACCCAAATTCATTGATGTATGAATTGATGAGTACAGAGATTCAATAGAGATAACAGAGAGTAAAAAGCAGAAGATACAAAAAAATCTATCTAAGAGAACCATCTTGCTGCACCTCCCTTCTTCATTCTTTCTCTCTGAGCGTCAGACACCAGCTGGATGCTCTCATATATACCATCTCTCACCCTGGCATAGTTTGGATCGTGGTTATCGATCTTGTAGCCTTTAATCTTCGCCAGTTGATTGATGTAGTTCAGAATATAAGTCTTGTCTGGAAGATTACTGCCTGGTATAGTTGGGCAGATCATGAATTCCTTCTCTGGTGCCTTCAGCTGGATTTTGGCCTCTGCAGCAGCTGTTCTGATTCTCTTTACAAGGTCTTGATCTCTGAAATTCTCCAGGTAGCGGTTAAAATCTTCATCTGGAATCGATTCTGAATATGTGGGCTCTTTTAGGAAATATCTGTTCAGAATGAACCCTTGTTTAACCTTTTCCCAATCAGTCTGATCATTCTCTGGAACCCATGCGTCAGTTGGTGTCTTCTTTTGCAGGGATAGGTTCCAGGAGAATGGTTTCTTCTTTTTCTTCTTGGACTGGGTGGTAGAAGCAGATGATTGTTGTTGTGAGCGTTCAGCAGATGAAGGCGAGGAGAAAGGAGTTTGCAAAGATTTTTCTTTGGCTTCCTGTGCAGCAATCTTCCTTTCTCTCTCAGCCTGATCTTTATAGAATTGTGCTCTGAATACAGGATCACAAGCTTGATCCATGCTTACACCGAATAGCAGCAGCTCAGCTATCTGATCCCCTTCATCTACAGGTTTCTTCCCTTTGTCTTTGGGGATGTGAGATGCTGGTTGAGCTGGTTCAGATCCCAGAAGGGTAGGATCAGGTCTGGGAGGTGTGGTTGGTCTGGGTTGGACTGCTGGTGCTGGTGTTTCTGTTCCAGCTTCTGTTGCTTCTGTTCCAGCATCAGCTGCTTCTGTTAAGCTCTCACCTTTGCCTCCCCCTCCCTTGCTTGCTGGTATTTCCCCCTTTTTGACATCATCAAAGAGGGTAGCAAGAAGTGTGCGCATAGAAGCAAGCTCTTCATTCATGTGCTCCATCTTCTCCTCAGCTTCTGCTTTGAAACCAAGCAGAAGATTGATTGTTTGGTCTGAGGCATCTAGTTTCTGCTCTAACCTGCTGTTCATGGTAGACAAAGTTTTGTCATAGGTCTCCTGAAGCTCTTCTACAGCAGTTAGGCGATTGTGCTGGTTCTCAAATTCTTCAGGAGTTGGGTACAGGAGGTCATTTAAGACAGCAACCTGGTTTTTCCGCATCAGCTCCACAAATTTCTCCTTTTCAAAAAGAGCTAGATGTGAGTGGATGGACAGGTCAGTGTCTTCCTTCAGTTGAGCTGCAAGTGCACTTCCTTTCTTGTCAACAGCAGCACTTATTGATTCATCTTGTTTAGCCAGAAGGTCAGCGACCAAAGTAGTGGCCTTGTCTGCTTTCTCTTCAATGCCTTTTAAACGCAGATGGATCTTGTTCTGATCAGCTTCGTGTACCTCTCTGTCATCATCCATTTTCTTGTTCAGATCATCCCTGATCTTTCTGATTTTCCCCCTGAGGTCTTTATCCATGTCGTTGACGTAGTCCTTCTGGTGTTGGTTAAAATCAGAAAGGATCTGGGTAGCTTTTGCAGGTGTCTGTCAAACAGTCTTCAACTCGAAGTGTGATGAGATTGTCGAGTTGATAGTTGTTGAAAGGTCGTGTTTCTCTTTCCAGCAATTCTTCCAGAGTGTAGAAGTTCACGTGTTTTTTCAGTTTCTGTGCTGCTCCCTGTGTGTAGAGCTCATTGGTGGGTTCTCCTCCAATGGTCTGGCCAATAGGTTCATCATCACCTGAGTCGAGGTTGATGATGGGTGTTTTCTTGGGAGGCATCTTGAGTTGATCTGTCTTCTGTTCGGGTTGAGATGATGATGGTTCTGTTGGTGCAGGGTCCTGGTGTGGTGGCTCCAGATTGATCTTCAGACTCTCTGCCTCTTGATGCATAAGGCCAGAGATGAGTTGCTGATAATCTGCCCTGATTTCTTGGACGGAGGTGACTTGAAGTAGACTCAGCAGTGTTGCCTCTTCTTTCTTTAGTTCATCAATGGTTTTGAGTTGGAGCAGTGCAGCAAATACATAGTACTCGCTGTCCTTGACCAGCAAGTAGAATTTGACACGCCTTGCTGCTCCCAAACTCTCTGGTAGCTGAGTGATTCCAGGGAACTCTTGCAGAACAGAGTGTTCTGCTTCATTTTCCAGCAGGCTGATAACACTCTCAGCTTGTTGTCTCCTGACATCCTCCTCATCAGGTGAGTCTCCTTCCTCGTCTTCTTCACTTATCCTTTCCATTCGGCTTGGGGAAGGAGTAGCTGTTCTGGCAGGAGAAAAATCTTTCTCCGAATGACTTGTTTCTGGTGGAACCTCTGCTGATGGGATGTCTGGTTGTTCAGTTGCTGCTTGTGTTGTTTCTTCATCATGTTCTGGTAAATCTGATTGTTCTGTTGTTGCTGCTGGTGGTGGTGATGATTCTTGAACTTTCTGAAGTCTCCGCTTTTTCTGTTTTGGCAGAGAGGCAGAAGTTTCTGTCTCCACAGAGCTGCCTCGCTTTCTGGCTGCCTTTTCTTTTACCACCTTCTCCTTCTTCTTCTCCACACCTCTAGTAGGTGGCATCCAAGTAGGGTTTGAACTACCCATTTCCAGTGCAGCAATACGGTGCACTTCATCAGGAATCTTGTTGAAAAACTGGGGTGCGAGTCCCAAAGACATCTCCAGCTGGTGCTGGTCCTTGGGAATAGAAAGACCAGTGTTGAATTCTACTGCATCTTCCCAGACTTTCTGGGTGAAGAATCGCTCAATCATCAAACTTATCTTGGTGGAATGGCGAAGATTTCTTCGAACTTCCACTGAAGTTCCTCTGCCCTTGCTATCCTTTGAGTAAGTTACCAGTTTTGCTTCTTTAGCCATTAGCTCAAAGAGGATTCTGCTCCAGTTGACTCGAAGGTTGAGAACAACCGCTGTGAGAATTCTGAATTTCTCAGGTGTGACTTGATCATAAGTGCCACTGTGGTTGAGAAAGATCCTCTGAACTACTTCTAAGAGTAGCTTGAACCCTGGTTGGAGTAGGGATCGTTGGAACATCCGTCCAGTATAAGAGATGGGTATCACCATCATGATCTCAACAGCTTCTTGTAATTGCTTCATTGTGATATCTTCCAAAGCTAGACCTTCATCTTTCAGTCTGTAAGTTTGATTGATCATTTCAATCACATTATACGGTGTCTTGCTTGTTCTGTCACCAATTGGCATCAGTACATTGGCTTCAAAGCCATGCTTGTCATTCTGCCATGTCAGATAGAAGGTAGCCACTTGCTTTGCCAGGAACATATTTGGATGAGAAGTTACAATATTGCAGAAGCCTATTCTCACAAGAATAAAACATATGCATATGTATTTACATCAGTTTAAAGGAACAAAATGAGCATCTAGCATAAACAGAGTCGTATGAACAGTTACGTGGAACAAATTAAGAACAGTTCATAAGCAAGTAATATTACAAGCATACTGCAGATATGGTAAAACACAATAAGTTTAAAAACCTTTGCAGCGTTTGACCATTGCAAAGATTTCTTCAAGTTTTCGAAATCCGTGAGTGTCAAGAGCTGCATACGGTTCAGGTGAAAGAAATCGCTGAACCTCAGCAACATGTTGAAGAAAGAGTGAAGTTTGAGGTGCCATAGTCAAACGCAAAGATGTTTTTGAGAAGGGATTTGCAGAAGGTTTGGAAGAATCTTAAGTGCTTAGAAATTTTGAGAAGTGCTCAGTGCGATAAAGTGAAGGTGAGCAGTTCAGAGAAGATATCGCATATATATAACAAAAGATAATAAAAGATAATAAAACTGTAAGAAATTCGAAGAGTTAAAAAAAATCTTCTCCCTTTTTAGATTTTCCCGCTTCTATGATTTGTTTTGCCGCCTTTCCTTGCGTGAGATGTACGCTCGAGATCCTAGGGTTTATATGCGAGCGTGTGAGTATCTCTTACTTTTGGCAACTTTCCTTTTCCTGTTTCTTGCAGGGATTTCCTCGATTCCAGTTCCCAAGGTTGTGCTAATCATGGCGAAAAATAGAAGATTTAGTAAAACTAGGGAAAAATATCTTTTACAGTCTTGTAACCTAGGAGAGTGACGTCTTTTATCTTGACGCTTCAATTTCCTTAAAAGTTCCCCCTTGACTTAGCCTTTAAGAAATAATTTTCACATGGTTTTCTCGTCAATTAATAGAGAAAATTATGCCACGTGTATTTTATTTCAACTGAGCTTTGGGTCATTCTTGTAATTAGCTTTCTGGTGACTATCTGGTAGCCTTCTGATGTTGGCTTTCTGGTGGCTTTCTGGTGTTAACTATCTGGTGACTTTCTGGTCTTGGCTATCTGTTAGCCTTCTGGTAATAACTATCTGGTAACTTTCTGGTATTCTTCATCTAGACTGAGTAATCCAAGTTTTCCACACAGCATCTTAAATCTTTCTTCTGGTAATGCTTTAGTTAAGATGTCAGCACGTTGGATGTCTGTATGAATCTTTTCAATCTTGATGTGCTTTCTCTCTACATGATCTCTGATAAAATGATGTCTTACATCGACATGTTTGCATCTTGTGTGGAGTACTGGATTCTGTGTTATAGCTATAGCACTTGAGCTGTCACAGAATATAGGTATCTCCTTTACATCGATCTCATAATCTCTTAGTTGCTGTTTCAACCATAGTATCTGTGCACAGCAGCTTCCAGCAGCCATATATTCTGCTTCTGTGGTTGATGTAGCAACAGATGTTTGTTTCTTTGAAAACCACGATATCAACTTGTTTCCAAGGAATTGACACGTCCCAGAGGTAGACTTTCTGTCCAGTTTGCATCCTGCATAATCTGAATCAGAATAGCCTGTAAGCTCAAAGTTATCATCTTTTGGATACCAGAGACCAATGTTAGCTGTTCCCTTAAGATATCTAAGTATCTTTTTGGCAGCTTCCATGTGTGTTTCTTTAGGATTGGCTTGATATCTGGCGCAAACTCCAACTGCATATGTGATATCTGGACGACTTGCAGTAAGATATAACAGAGAGCCAATAATTCCTCTGTATTGTGTGATGTTTGCTGGTTTTCCTTCTGGGTCTGGATCTATCTTTCCATTTGATTGCATTGGAATTTTAACTGTTCTGCTGTCTTTCATTCCAAACTTGACTAGCAGATCATTGATGTATTTTGCTTGATTAACAAAGATACCATCTGGTAGTTGTTTTACCTGCAATCCTAAAAAGAAGTTCATCTCACCCATCATGGACATTTGGTATTTGTTCTTCATTAGTTCTGCAAATTTGTCACACAGATAGGGAGATTGTGATCCAAAGATTATGTCATCGACATATATCTGGACCAACAGAATATGTTCTTTGACTTTGATGACAAACAGTGTCTTGTCAACAGAACCTCTTCTGAAGCCTGATTCCAGTAGGAATGTTGATAAAGTTTCATACCACGCTCTGGGTGCCTGTTTCAACCCATAGACAGCTTTGGCTAGTCTATATACTCTCTGGTCAGGATTTTCTTCTTCAAAACCAGGTGGTTGCTCAACATATACTTCTTCTTCAAGTATGCCATTAAGGAATGCACTTTTGACATCCATCTGGTATACTTTGAATCTCTTGTATGCAGCATATGCTAAAAATAGCCTAATTGCTTCCAATCTGGCCACTGGTGCAAAGGTCTCATCAAAGTCGATACCTTCCTGTTGATTGTATCCCTTTGCAACTAGTCTAGCCTTGTTTCTAACTACTTCTCCATTCTCATCTCGTTTGTTTTTGAATACCCATTTTACACCTATCACCCCTTGATGTTTTGGTCTGTCTACCATATACCAGACTTGGTTTCTCTTGAACTCATTGAGTTCTTCTTGCATAGCTATGACCCAGTCTGCATCTCTAAGTGCTTCATAAGTGTCAGAGGGTTCAACACGTGATAGATAGCAACTGAGAAGTGCACTCTCTCCATGCATTCTTCTAGTTCTCACTCTATCTGTTGGGTTCCCAACAATCTGTTCAGAAGGATGATTTTCTTGAATCCATTTCCTTTTGCTAGATATCTCCTCTTCTGATATCTCTGGTTATGGTTCACTTGCTGGGTCCTCAAATTCTGGATGAGAAGTTTGGAAAGGATTTTCAGTTTCTGGTTCTTCTTGATTATTATTCCAACCATTTGAATTTCTTGATTCTTCGGGTTGATCTAGTTCTGGTTCATTAGAGTTGTCTCCTCCTTCAGGCTGATTGTCTTCTGGTGTAGTTAAGGTTGTTTGTTCTGTTCCCCCTTGCTGCAAGCTTACTGTTTCAGCACTGTTGGGAACTTCAACTTCATTCTCTTCTGATGTATTCCAGATTAGGATATCTTCTAACAGAATCCCTTTATCTTTCTGGTTCTTGTTCTGTTCTTGTGTTTGATCAACATCTAGGTCTCTATCACTAATAACAGATTCATCAAAAACAATATGAGGTGTTACTTCCACAATGTGAGTCCTCTGGTTAAAAACCCTATAAGCTTTGCTAACATCAGAATATCCTAAAAATATCCCTGGATCAGCTTTGCTATCAAAAGTTTTCAACTGAGATTTCCCATTATTGTGAATGTAACACTGACAGCCAAAAGAGCGAAAATAATGAATCCTGGGTTTTCTGTTGTTCCATATCTCGTAGGGTGTCTTCCCATGTCTGATGGTAACATTTGATCTGTTCTGTGTATAGCATGCTGTATAGATGGCTTCTGCCCAAAATTTCTTTGGTAATCTGGTTGCATTGAGCATTGTGCGAGCTGCTTCCTTTAACGATCTGTTTCTTCTTTCAACTACCCCATTCTGTTGAGGTGTTCTGGCTGCAGATGTCTGATGTGTAATACCCATCTGGTTGCAGTAATCCTCAACTTTCTGGTTTAGGAACTCTGTTCCACGATCTGTTCTGATAGTGGTAACAGAAACTTCCTTTTTCTTGGTAATTTTGTTGAGAAAGTTTGGCAGCTTCTCCAGAGTTTCTTTCTTCTTATGCAAGAATATTACCCAAGTAAATCTTGAATAATCATCAATGATGACTAGAGTATATTTCCTACCATTTACACTTAATGGTTTAACGGGACCAAATAAGTCTAAATGTAGTAACTCTAGTATTCTGGTTGAGCTCTGGGCAGATTTTCTTGAAAAAGATGTTCTGGTTTGCTTTCCAGCTTGACATGCTTCACAGATGTGATTCTTGTCATATATTTGGTCTGGTAGGCCTTCAACTAGTTTTTCTCGTGCTATCTTATTGATTGACTTGAAATTGAGATGACTTAATCGTTTATGCCACAACCAACTAGTTTCTGATACTGTCTTAGTGACTAGACAGGTCTCTATCTGGTTGTCCCATTGCACAATATATAATCTGTCTTGCAATTTCCCGGTAAGGAGTATCTCATCTCCTTCCTTGTTCTTAACCAAACAGTTGTTAGCATTGAAAACAATCTGATTACCATTGGTGCAGAACTGACTTACAGAAAACAGATTGTGGCTGAGACCTTCAACATATGAAACATTTGAGATAGTGGTCTTGCCGACTTTTATGTTTCCATATCCTCTGGTATATCCTTTTGAATTACATCCAAAAGTGACATGAGGTCCTGGTTTCTCTATGTAGTCTGATAGTAGGTTTTTGTCACATGTCATGTGTTTTGAACAGCCACTATCAATTATCCAGATTGATCCTTTTGCAATCTTGCTTCTTCTTGCAGCCTTCTGGTCCTGCAATTAAATAGATTTAGCTACCCTTTATTGTCTGGGTGCTTGGTTATTAGCAAAGATCCCTTTTTGAATCCAGAATAGCTTTAAATTTGGAACAGTAATGTAGCTGGTGATGATATTCCCATTGTCATCAACAATGGACTTTGAGTGAAGAACAGATGGATGGTATCTCTCTGATCCTTTGCTTTCTGCTTTCTTCTGTGATGTCCTGTTGACTTTATTTTTGGGCTGTTGTTTAGATTCAGTGTAGTTAGCAGGATGTCCTTTGATTTGATGATATTGTCTGTTACCAGCTTGTTTAACCATCATCTTCTGGGGAAGATCTTTCTTATTTTTCAAGTTTATTACTTGATCTGGTATCTGTCTTCTTTCTGGTACGAATTTCATTGGACCTGCTGCTTTTTCTGTGTGACCTGGATATCCTAATCCAGAAGTGCCTTTCTGTTATATGTTGATGAGCAGTTTGGCACGTTCATCACTTCTGTAGATCATATCTCTGCCTTTCTTTATCTTTTCTTCAGCAATGTTATTCCTATTTATAAGATCTTTGACTTTTGAGTTCAAGGAATGAATCTCACTGTCTTTGCTCTTGATCTGTTCTTCCAGAATATTGATGTTAGCAACAAATTTAGTGTTTGCTTTACTCAATATCTCTTCAGTTTTCTTCAATCTGTCATTTTCTTCAACAACTTCTTTGAAAAGTCTCTTGATACTTGAGTAGCTCTTGAACATTTCATTAACTTCATTCCATGAATATTCATCTTGGTCTTCTATTTCCTGATCCAGGTCGATATCATTTGATGAATTAGAGTTGCAAGAGTTTACCTCTACATCATCTAGACCGTTGTCTAGTCCTGCATAGCATTCATCCCAGTCTTCTTCTTCTTTGGCAAAGAATGCTTCATCATCTTCTGTTGAACTATCAGATAGATGGCTTGAGCTGGAATCATCTTCTTCTTTTTCTTCTGCTATCATGGCTTTACGTTGAGCTTTTAGCTTTCTGTCCCTTTTAGCTCGTAGTTCTTCTCTCTGGCTTTTGGATAGATCAGGACAGTCTGTCTTGAAGTGTCCTGTTCTTCCACAACCATAGCACGTATAGTCAGTAGGATTAGTGATTTTACCATTACCTCTACTTTCTGTTTTGTCATCAGATCGTTCTGCTTCTTTGTTCTTCTGGTATCTACTCTTGTTATCTTTGTAGAACCTTCGATACTTTCTTGATCTGACTTCCATCTTGTCCATTCTCTTAGCAATCAGTGAGAATTCTTTCAGTAACTTATCATATCCTCCTTCTTCTGATGCAGTAGATGATGTTGATTCATCTGTTTTGCACTTCGCTTTGAAGGCAGTCTCTTTCTCCTTCTTAGTGCTAGTTTCACTCTTCTTGCTGGAGGAGTGATCTGGTCCATGTATCCTTCTGATATCACATTCATGGACAGCCAGATGATCAAATAGTGCTTCTAAAGACAGATCATTGAAATCAGCACGTAGAGGTTGCATAGCTGAATAGATTTCCCAACTTGGTGGTAAGGCTCTGAGAATCTTGAGATTCTTCTCTCTCTGTGTATACTTATTCTTCTTGAAGGCAGACACTTCAAGTAATACTTCAGTGAACCTGTTCTTCATTTGTTCAATAGTTTCTCCAGGCTTCATTTTGAATTCATTGAACTTATTACATGCTAGAGATAGCTTGTTCTCGATCATAGCTTCAGATCCTAGGCTGAGATCTCTTAGTGCTTCCCACATTTCTTTGGCTGTATCAAGATCTTGGATCTTGGCCAGATGAACTCCTTTCACAGTACTGGAGATAACTCCTTTAGCAAAATCATCAAGATTTGCTTCTCTTCTTTCTTCAGAAGTATACTTTCTGGGGTCTTTCAGTACAGTTTCCTTGACTGCTCCTGTCTCAGTGATACGAGTGGTTTCTTCTGTAATAGCCAAAGGTCCTTCTTCTATCACCTTCCACATCAGGCAGTGATGAGCTTTGAGACACATCTTGATTCTGAAGCTCCATTCTCTGTAACCTTGGATGGAGAATTCTTCGCATGCCCTGATAACAGATGATTCCATAACAGATAATATGCAGATGATGAAAAGATTTTCTAGATCTATTCAAGTTGACCACGCAGGTATTAACCTTGTGAAAACAAAACAATGGTCGTATGAACCACCGCTCTGATACCACTTGTTGGTCCCGAAAGAGCAAGGTTTGGTGTATGGGGGGGGGAATACACCAAATGCAAACTTTTCAGTTTACTTGACAATTTCAATCAGAGAGATGTGAGCCTTCTGAATTACAGATTGCTCTAGATGATAGAACACTGTGATTTTCTAATCAATTAAGTTCTATCCAAGTAAGATCTCTCCCGTGAGATAAACAGAGCAGAAAGCAAGTGTGAACTTGATTCCAAACAATGTTTTGTGTGCGGAATAATGGTGGACTTAGTTGGTGCTCTTGTTAAGAAACCTTTTGAAAACTTAATCGAGTATTTAGAGGTTGATTAAGAATGCAGATTTGAATGAGTATGATAGATGCAGAATAAAAACAACTGAATATAAAATGCAGAATTTAAATGGCACAGTTATTTTTACGTGGTTCGGGAAACCCCCTACGTCCACGGTCTAATCCAAACTGGAATATTAGATATCCACTACTAGGATACTCTTCTTATTTATACTCGCTGAGAACGAGCCACAAGTTCCAATTACAAACCTTATTGAAACTTATGCACGAATAAGGGTCGTGTCCCTTTACAACTTACAGAAAACTACTGTAAACAGGTTATCTTCACGTTAATCCACTAGAAAACTACTAGCTAGTAAAGATCTCCTTCTTCTCTCGATAAGACAGACTTGAATCGAGGTGTGATTGCGATCACGAACTGTTTGAAGCTTTTGTCTGATTTGGAGATAAAATGCTTGAGAGTATTTCTGCAGTATAGCGCTTTCGTATATCCTTCAGACTTTGAAACTTCAAACATATATAGGCTCTGAATTTGAAATTCTAGCCGTTTGTTGATTGACGTTATTTGATTTGTGGATTGTCAATCAATTATATCTCTTCTTTCCTTGTAGAGTTTGTTGATTGAATCTTCTATGATTGGTAAGCAGAAGATCTATGATTGCTTTCCTTCTCCATGTCAATCAGTGATTCAATTTCCAAATCTTAAATGGAAAGTCTTTAATGCTTCATCGACAGGTTTGGTTCTGCTCTTTCTCGTTTGCTTTTAACCTTCTGGTTGTGTCCTCTCTGGTCTATTGTCTTTCTGGTTGAATATTGACTTAGACACTTTCTGGTTGAGGTACCTTCTGGTAGAGCATATGTTAACCATTTTCTGGTTGAAGCATCTTCCATCTTTCTGGCTGAAGCTTCTCTGGTTCAACTTTCTGTTAAAGTTGACTAGCTTCATTTTCTGATTTAGACTCTCTGGTTTAGCATTCTGTCTTTGAGACTTGCTGGTTTTGAGATTCTCTGGTTTAGCCTTCTGTCTGTGACTTGCTGGTTTGAGATTCTCTGGTTTAGCCTTCTGTCAAAGACTTGTTGGTTCAGCTTTCTGTCTGAGACATATTCCATCTTTCTGGCTGAACTGGTTTCGACTATCTGGTCAATAACAATCAACAGAAATGATACAGAACATGAAGAAAGCCAAGTGTGTGTATGAGTGAACATCATCAAAACTTAGAATATATTGTGGGGTTCCCAACAATTTCCCCCTTTTTGATGATGTCAAAACCACACTTAGTTAGCTTAATCAAGTATGGATCATGTTCTGGGAGATAGGTTATTTGTTATTTAAGTTAAATAACAGTAAACAACAGAAGTATAAGAGAAACCCAAATTCATTGATGTATGAATTGATGAGTACAGAGATTCAATAGAGATAACAGAGAGTAAAAAGCAGAAGATACAAAAAAATCTATCTAAGAGAACCATCTTGCTGCACCTCCCTTCTTCATTCTTTCTCTCTGAGCGTCAGACACCAGCTGGATGCTCTCATATATACCATCTCTCACCCTGGCATAGTTTGGATCGTGGTTATCGATCTTGTAGCCTTTAATCTTCGCCAGTTGATTGATGTAGTTCAGAATATAAGTCTTGTCTGGAAGATTACTGCCTGGTATAGTTGGGCAGATCATGAATTCCTTCTCTGGTGCCTTCAGCTGGATTTTGGCCTCTGCAGCAGCTGTTCTGATTCTCTTTACAAGGTCTTGATCTCTGAAATTCTCCAGGTAGCGGTTAAAATCTTCATCTGGAATCGATTCTGAATATGTGGGCTCTTTTAGGAAATATCTGTTCAGAATGAACCCTTGTTTAACCTTTTCCCAATCAGTCTGATCATTCTCTGGAACCCATGCGTCAGTTGGTGTCTTCTTTTGCAGGGATAGGTTCCAGGAGAATGGTTTCTTCTTTTTCTTCTTGGACTGGGTGGTAGAAGCAGATGATTGTTGTTGTGAGCGTTCAGCAGATGAAGGCGAGGAGAAAGGAGTTTGCAAAGATTTTTCTTTGGCTTCCTGTGCAGCAATCTTCCTTTCTCTCTCAGCCTGATCTTTATAGAATTGTGCTCTGAATACAGGATCACAAGCTTGATCCATGCTTACACCGAATAGCAGCAGCTCAGCTATCTGATCCCCTTCATCTACAGGTTTCTTCCCTTTGTCTTTGGGGATGTGAGATGCTGGTTGAGCTGGTTCAGATCCCAGAAGGGTAGGATCAGGTCTGGGAGGTGTGGTTGGTCTGGGTTGGACTGCTGGTGCTGGTGTTTCTGTTCCAGCTTCTGTTGCTTCTGTTCCAGCATCAGCTGCTTCTGTTAAGCTCTCACCTTTGCCTCCCCCTCCCTTGCTTGCTGGTATTTCCCCCTTTTTGACATCATCAAAGAGGGTAGCAAGAAGTGTGCGCATAGAAGCAAGCTCTTCATTCATGTGCTCCATCTTCTCCTCAGCTTCTGCTTTGAAACCAAGCAGAAGATTGATTGTTTGGTCTGAGGCATCTAGTTTCTGCTCTAACCTGCTGTTCATGGTAGACAAAGTTTTGTCATAGGTCTCCTGAAGCTCTTCTACAGCAGTTAGGCGATTGTGCTGGTTCTCAAATTCTTCAGGAGTTGGGTACAGGAGGTCATTTAAGACAGCAACCTGGTTTTTCCGCATCAGCTCCACAAATTTCTCCTTTTCAAAAAGAGCTAGATGTGAGTGGATGGACAGGTCAGTGTCTTCCTTCAGTTGAGCTGCAAGTGCACTTCCTTTCTTGTCAACAGCAGCACTTATTGATTCATCTTGTTTAGCCAGAAGGTCAGCGACCAAAGTAGTGGCCTTGTCTGCTTTCTCTTCAATGCCTTTTAAACGCAGATGGATCTTGTTCTGATCAGCTTCGTGTACCTCTCTGTCATCATCCATTTTCTTGTTCAGATCATCCCTGATCTTTCTGATTTTCCCCCTGAGGTCTTTATCCATGTCGTTGACGTAGTCCTTCTGGTGTTGGTTAAAATCAGAAAGGATCTGGGTAGCTTTTGCAGGTGTCTGTCAAACAGTCTTCAACTCGAAGTGTGATGAGATTGTCGAGTTGATAGTTGTTGAAAGGTCGTGTTTCTCTTTCCAGCAATTCTTCCAGAGTGTAGAAGTTCACGTGTTTTTTCAGTTTCTGTGCTGCTCCCTGTGTGTAGAGCTCATTGGTGGGTTCTCCTCCAATGGTCTGGCCAATAGGTTCATCATCACCTGAGTCGAGGTTGATGATGGGTGTTTTCTTGGGAGGCATCTTGAGTTGATCTGTCTTCTGTTCGGGTTGAGATGATGATGGTTCTGTTGGTGCAGGGTCCTGGTGTGGTGGCTCCAGATTGATCTTCAGACTCTCTGCCTCTTGATGCATAAGGCCAGAGATGAGTTGCTGATAATCTGCCCTGATTTCTTGGACGGAGGTGACTTGAAGTAGACTCAGCAGTGTTGCCTCTTCTTTCTTTAGTTCATCAATGGTTTTGAGTTGGAGCAGTGCAGCAAATACATAGTACTCGCTGTCCTTGACCAGCAAGTAGAATTTGACACGCCTTGCTGCTCCCAAACTCTCTGGTAGCTGAGTGATTCCAGGGAACTCTTGCAGAACAGAGTGTTCTGCTTCATTTTCCAGCAGGCTGATAACACTCTCAGCTTGTTGTCTCCTGACATCCTCCTCATCAGGTGAGTCTCCTTCCTCGTCTTCTTCACTTATCCTTTCCATTCGGCTTGGGGAAGGAGTAGCTGTTCTGGCAGGAGAAAAATCTTTCTCCGAATGACTTGTTTCTGGTGGAACCTCTGCTGATGGGATGTCTGGTTGTTCAGTTGCTGCTTGTGTTGTTTCTTCATCATGTTCTGGTAAATCTGATTGTTCTGTTGTTGCTGCTGGTGGTGGTGATGATTCTTGAACTTTCTGAAGTCTCCGCTTTTTCTGTTTTGGCAGAGAGGCAGAAGTTTCTGTCTCCACAGAGCTGCCTCGCTTTCTGGCTGCCTTTTCTTTTACCACCTTCTCCTTCTTCTTCTCCACACCTCTAGTAGGTGGCATCCAAGTAGGGTTTGAACTACCCATTTCCAGTGCAGCAATACGGTGCACTTCATCAGGAATCTTGTTGAAAAACTGGGGTGCGAGTCCCAAAGACATCTCCAGCTGGTGCTGGTCCTTGGGAATAGAAAGACCAGTGTTGAATTCTACTGCATCTTCCCAGACTTTCTGGGTGAAGAATCGCTCAATCATCAAACTTATCTTGGTGGAATGGCGAAGATTTCTTCGAACTTCCACTGAAGTTCCTCTGCCCTTGCTATCCTTTGAGTAAGTTACCAGTTTTGCTTCTTTAGCCATTAGCTCAAAGAGGATTCTGCTCCAGTTGACTCGAAGGTTGAGAACAACCGCTGTGAGAATTCTGAATTTCTCAGGTGTGACTTGATCATAAGTGCCACTGTGGTTGAGAAAGATCCTCTGAACTACTTCTAAGAGTAGCTTGAACCCTGGTTGGAGTAGGGATCGTTGGAACATCCGTCCAGTATAAGAGATGGGTATCACCATCATGATCTCAACAGCTTCTTGTAATTGCTTCATTGTGATATCTTCCAAAGCTAGACCTTCATCTTTCAGTCTGTAAGTTTGATTGATCATTTCAATCACATTATACGGTGTCTTGCTTGTTCTGTCACCAATTGGCATCAGTACATTGGCTTCAAAGCCATGCTTGTCATTCTGCCATGTCAGATAGAAGGTAGCCACTTGCTTTGCCAGGAACATATTTGGATGAGAAGTTACAATATTGCAGAAGCCTATTCTCACAAGAATAAAACATATGCATATGTATTTACATCAGTTTAAAGGAACAAAATGAGCATCTAGCATAAACAGAGTCGTATGAACAGTTACGTGGAACAAATTAAGAACAGTTCATAAGCAAGTAATATTACAAGCATACTGCAGATATGGTAAAACACAATAAGTTTAAAAACCTTTGCAGCGTTTGACCATTGCAAAGATTTCTTCAAGTTTTCGAAATCCGTGAGTGTCAAGAGCTGCATACGGTTCAGGTGAAAGAAATCGCTGAACCTCAGCAACATGTTGAAGAAAGAGTGAAGTTTGAGGTGCCATAGTCAAACGCAAAGATGTTTTTGAGAAGGGATTTGCAGAAGGTTTGGAAGAATCTTAAGTGCTTAGAAATTTTGAGAAGTGCTCAGTGCGATAAAGTGAAGGTGAGCAGTTCAGAGAAGATATCGCATATATATAACAAAAGATAATAAAAGATAATAAAACTGTAAGAAATTCGAAGAGTTAAAAAAAATCTTCTCCCTTTTTAGATTTTCCCGCTTCTATGATTTGTTTTGCCGCCTTTCCTTGCGTGAGATGTACGCTCGAGATCCTAGGGTTTATATGCGAGCGTGTGAGTATCTCTTACTTTTGGCAACTTTCCTTTTCCTGTTTCTTGCAGGGATTTCCTCGATTCCAGTTCCCAAGGTTGTGCTAATCATGGCGAAAAATAGAAGATTTAGTAAAACTAGGGAAAAATATCTTTTACAGTCTTGTAACCTAGGAGAGTGACGTCTTTTATCTTGACGCTTCAATTTCCTTAAAAGTTCCCCCTTGACTTAGCCTTTAAGAAATAATTTTCACATGGTTTTCTCGTCAATTAATAGAGAAAATTATGCCACGTGTATTTTATTTCAACTGAGCTTTGGGTCATTCTTGTAATTAGCTTTCTGGTGACTATCTGGTAGCCTTCTGATGTTGGCTTTCTGGTGGCTTTCTGGTGTTAACTATCTGGTGACTTTCTGGTCTTGGCTATCTGTTAGCCTTCTGGTAATAACTATCTGGTAACTTTCTGGTATTCTTCATCTAGACTGAGTAATCCAAGTTTTCCACACAGCATCTTAAATCTTTCTTCTGGTAATGCTTTAGTTAAGATGTCAGCACGTTGGATGTCTGTATGAATCTTTTCAATCTTGATGTGCTTTCTCTCTACATGATCTCTGATAAAATGATGTCTTACATCGACATGTTTGCATCTTGTGTGGAGTACTGGATTCTGTGTTATAGCTATAGCACTTGAGCTGTCACAGAATATAGGTATCTCCTTTACATCGATCTCATAATCTCTTAGTTGCTGTTTCAACCATAGTATCTGTGCACAGCAGCTTCCAGCAGCCATATATTCTGCTTCTGTGGTTGATGTAGCAACAGATGTTTGTTTCTTTGAAAACCACGATATCAACTTGTTTCCAAGGAATTGACACGTCCCAGAGGTAGACTTTCTGTCCAGTTTGCATCCTGCATAATCTGAATCAGAATAGCCTGTAAGCTCAAAGTTATCATCTTTTGGATACCAGAGACCAATGTTAGCTGTTCCCTTAAGATATCTAAGTATCTTTTTGGCAGCTTCCATGTGTGTTTCTTTAGGATTGGCTTGATATCTGGCGCAAACTCCAACTGCATATGTGATATCTGGACGACTTGCAGTAAGATATAACAGAGAGCCAATAATTCCTCTGTATTGTGTGATGTTTGCTGGTTTTCCTTCTGGGTCTGGATCTATCTTTCCATTTGATTGCATTGGAATTTTAACTGTTCTGCTGTCTTTCATTCCAAACTTGACTAGCAGATCATTGATGTATTTTGCTTGATTAACAAAGATACCATCTGGTAGTTGTTTTACCTGCAATCCTAAAAAGAAGTTCATCTCACCCATCATGGACATTTGGTATTTGTTCTTCATTAGTTCTGCAAATTTGTCACACAGATAGGGAGATTGTGATCCAAAGATTATGTCATCGACATATATCTGGACCAACAGAATATGTTCTTTGACTTTGATGACAAACAGTGTCTTGTCAACAGAACCTCTTCTGAAGCCTGATTCCAGTAGGAATGTTGATAAAGTTTCATACCACGCTCTGGGTGCCTGTTTCAACCCATAGACAGCTTTGGCTAGTCTATATACTCTCTGGTCAGGATTTTCTTCTTCAAAACCAGGTGGTTGCTCAACATATACTTCTTCTTCAAGTATGCCATTAAGGAATGCACTTTTGACATCCATCTGGTATACTTTGAATCTCTTGTATGCAGCATATGCTAAAAATAGCCTAATTGCTTCCAATCTGGCCACTGGTGCAAAGGTCTCATCAAAGTCGATACCTTCCTGTTGATTGTATCCCTTTGCAACTAGTCTAGCCTTGTTTCTAACTACTTCTCCATTCTCATCTCGTTTGTTTTTGAATACCCATTTTACACCTATCACCCCTTGATGTTTTGGTCTGTCTACCATATACCAGACTTGGTTTCTCTTGAACTCATTGAGTTCTTCTTGCATAGCTATGACCCAGTCTGCATCTCTAAGTGCTTCATAAGTGTCAGAGGGTTCAACACGTGATAGATAGCAACTGAGAAGTGCACTCTCTCCATGCATTCTTCTAGTTCTCACTCTATCTGTTGGGTTCCCAACAATCTGTTCAGAAGGATGATTTTCTTGAATCCATTTCCTTTTGCTAGATATCTCCTCTTCTGATATCTCTGGTTATGGTTCACTTGCTGGGTCCTCAAATTCTGGATGAGAAGTTTGGAAAGGATTTTCAGTTTCTGGTTCTTCTTGATTATTATTCCAACCATTTGAATTTCTTGATTCTTCGGGTTGATCTAGTTCTGGTTCATTAGAGTTGTCTCCTCCTTCAGGCTGATTGTCTTCTGGTGTAGTTAAGGTTGTTTGTTCTGTTCCCCCTTGCTGCAAGCTTACTGTTTCAGCACTGTTGGGAACTTCAACTTCATTCTCTTCTGATGTATTCCAGATTAGGATATCTTCTAACAGAATCCCTTTATCTTTCTGGTTCTTGTTCTGTTCTTGTGTTTGATCAACATCTAGGTCTCTATCACTAATAACAGATTCATCAAAAACAATATGAGGTGTTACTTCCACAATGTGAGTCCTCTGGTTAAAAACCCTATAAGCTTTGCTAACATCAGAATATCCTAAAAATATCCCTGGATCAGCTTTGCTATCAAAAGTTTTCAACTGAGATTTCCCATTATTGTGAATGTAACACTGACAGCCAAAAGAGCGAAAATAATGAATCCTGGGTTTTCTGTTGTTCCATATCTCGTAGGGTGTCTTCCCATGTCTGATGGTAACATTTGATCTGTTCTGTGTATAGCATGCTGTATAGATGGCTTCTGCCCAAAATTTCTTTGGTAATCTGGTTGCATTGAGCATTGTGCGAGCTGCTTCCTTTAACGATCTGTTTCTTCTTTCAACTACCCCATTCTGTTGAGGTGTTCTGGCTGCAGATGTCTGATGTGTAATACCCATCTGGTTGCAGTAATCCTCAACTTTCTGGTTTAGGAACTCTGTTCCACGATCTGTTCTGATAGTGGTAACAGAAACTTCCTTTTTCTTGGTAATTTTGTTGAGAAAGTTTGGCAGCTTCTCCAGAGTTTCTTTCTTCTTATGCAAGAATATTACCCAAGTAAATCTTGAATAATCATCAATGATGACTAGAGTATATTTCCTACCATTTACACTTAATGGTTTAACGGGACCAAATAAGTCTAAATGTAGTAACTCTAGTATTCTGGTTGAGCTCTGGGCAGATTTTCTTGAAAAAGATGTTCTGGTTTGCTTTCCAGCTTGACATGCTTCACAGATGTGATTCTTGTCATATATTTGGTCTGGTAGGCCTTCAACTAGTTTTTCTCGTGCTATCTTATTGATTGACTTGAAATTGAGATGACTTAATCGTTTATGCCACAACCAACTAGTTTCTGATACTGTCTTAGTGACTAGACAGGTCTCTATCTGGTTGTCCCATTGCACAATATATAATCTGTCTTGCAATTTCCCGGTAAGGAGTATCTCATCTCCTTCCTTGTTCTTAACCAAACAGTTGTTAGCATTGAAAACAATCTGATTACCATTGGTGCAGAACTGACTTACAGAAAACAGATTGTGGCTGAGACCTTCAACATATGAAACATTTGAGATAGTGGTCTTGCCGACTTTTATGTTTCCATATCCTCTGGTATATCCTTTTGAATTACATCCAAAAGTGACATGAGGTCCTGGTTTCTCTATGTAGTCTGATAGTAGGTTTTTGTCACATGTCATGTGTTTTGAACAGCCACTATCAATTATCCAGATTGATCCTTTTGCAATCTTGCTTCTTCTTGCAGCCTTCTGGTCCTGCAATTAAATAGATTTAGCTACCCTTTATTGTCTGGGTGCTTGGTTATTAGCAAAGATCCCTTTTTGAATCCAGAATAGCTTTAAATTTGGAACAGTAATGTAGCTGGTGATGATATTCCCATTGTCATCAACAATGGACTTTGAGTGAAGAACAGATGGATGGTATCTCTCTGATCCTTTGCTTTCTGCTTTCTTCTGTGATGTCCTGTTGACTTTATTTTTGGGCTGTTGTTTAGATTCAGTGTAGTTAGCAGGATGTCCTTTGATTTGATGATATTGTCTGTTACCAGCTTGTTTAACCATCATCTTCTGGGGAAGATCTTTCTTATTTTTCAAGTTTATTACTTGATCTGGTATCTGTCTTCTTTCTGGTACGAATTTCATTGGACCTGCTGCTTTTTCTGTGTGACCTGGATATCCTAATCCAGAAGTGCCTTTCTGTTATATGTTGATGAGCAGTTTGGCACGTTCATCACTTCTGTAGATCATATCTCTGCCTTTCTTTATCTTTTCTTCAGCAATGTTATTCCTATTTATAAGATCTTTGACTTTTGAGTTCAAGGAATGAATCTCACTGTCTTTGCTCTTGATCTGTTCTTCCAGAATATTGATGTTAGCAACAAATTTAGTGTTTGCTTTACTCAATATCTCTTCAGTTTTCTTCAATCTGTCATTTTCTTCAACAACTTCTTTGAAAAGTCTCTTGATACTTGAGTAGCTCTTGAACATTTCATTAACTTCATTCCATGAATATTCATCTTGGTCTTCTATTTCCTGATCCAGGTCGATATCATTTGATGAATTAGAGTTGCAAGAGTTTACCTCTACATCATCTAGACCGTTGTCTAGTCCTGCATAGCATTCATCCCAGTCTTCTTCTTCTTTGGCAAAGAATGCTTCATCATCTTCTGTTGAACTATCAGATAGATGGCTTGAGCTGGAATCATCTTCTTCTTTTTCTTCTGCTATCATGGCTTTACGTTGAGCTTTTAGCTTTCTGTCCCTTTTAGCTCGTAGTTCTTCTCTCTGGCTTTTGGATAGATCAGGACAGTCTGTCTTGAAGTGTCCTGTTCTTCCACAACCATAGCACGTATAGTCAGTAGGATTAGTGATTTTACCATTACCTCTACTTTCTGTTTTGTCATCAGATCGTTCTGCTTCTTTGTTCTTCTGGTATCTACTCTTGTTATCTTTGTAGAACCTTCGATACTTTCTTGATCTGACTTCCATCTTGTCCATTCTCTTAGCAATCAGTGAGAATTCTTTCAGTAACTTATCATATCCTCCTTCTTCTGATGCAGTAGATGATGTTGATTCATCTGTTTTGCACTTCGCTTTGAAGGCAGTCTCTTTCTCCTTCTTAGTGCTAGTTTCACTCTTCTTGCTGGAGGAGTGATCTGGTCCATGTATCCTTCTGATATCACATTCATGGACAGCCAGATGATCAAATAGTGCTTCTAAAGACAGATCATTGAAATCAGCACGTAGAGGTTGCATAGCTGAATAGATTTCCCAACTTGGTGGTAAGGCTCTGAGAATCTTGAGATTCTTCTCTCTCTGTGTATACTTATTCTTCTTGAAGGCAGACACTTCAAGTAATACTTCAGTGAACCTGTTCTTCATTTGTTCAATAGTTTCTCCAGGCTTCATTTTGAATTCATTGAACTTATTACATGCTAGAGATAGCTTGTTCTCGATCATAGCTTCAGATCCTAGGCTGAGATCTCTTAGTGCTTCCCACATTTCTTTGGCTGTATCAAGATCTTGGATCTTGGCCAGATGAACTCCTTTCACAGTACTGGAGATAACTCCTTTAGCAAAATCATCAAG
>JAPKLX010001262.1:0-23700 GCA_026898415.1 Leonotis leonurus
TTGGGTTTGGTAAACAATGGATTTCCAGAAAGTAAATCTTCAAAGATAGTAAACACTACTGAGAATTCTAGAGAGTTGGTAGTGTTTTTGAGTGATGATAGCTTGAAGATTTTAGCAGAGTAATAGCAGGATGAAGGCTTGAATTCTCGTACTTCTTTCTGGAGATGAAGGTGGTATTTATAGCCTCCTTGAAGAAACTGTCTGTTGGAGACGATGGTTCTCTTTTTCAACGCATTAATGGCTGCATTAAATGCATGGGAGTGATGTTGAGACACGCGCTGCCAAGTTGAGAGTGGTTACCACCTTTCACGCGATTTCCCAGTGCATTGCCATACTGGGACTGATACATAGTACATGAGTTTTGATTTTCTTGTACTTCATTCCTTAAAGTGTGTCGTTGATGTGACAATACACGGAATGGTTGACTTGTGATAAATTTAAGTATGTCGGCAGTCTACCGTAGTAATGGTGTGGATTATAACAGCTCGCTGTCTTTCGACAGATGCATATTGTTTCCTACAATATCTTTGAGACGAGCTATCCACACTATGTTAATTGGTTTGATTCCAAATTAACATATACTTCTTGATCTTGACCTTTGGAGAAGTTTGAGTGAACAGATCGATTTTGATATTACGATCTGTTGTCCATATGTCTCGCTGTTAATTTGTCTTTAGCTGTTCCATGAACTTTAGCTGTTGATGAGCAGGTGCATATCGTTTCCTACGATATTTGTCTCTAGCTGTTGAAGACGATTTGTTGTAGTGCAGCTCGTTGTTGCTCCAGTTTGCAAGACTTTCCTATACAGCTAGATAGAACGATGTTAGAACTATTTTCTATCTGTTCTATTTACATTTGTAGCTGTTACGAATGCTAGGACTAGAGAGATAGATCACTATAAGTAAGTTTGAAAATTCAAACATCCTTTCACAATTTTGATCTAGCAAAAAGCTATTCTAGAACAGATTCAAAAACCAATACACGGCATGGAACAACAAGTTGTTAATTTGTGAACAGATCGAGAACTCGATCTGTTCAAAATAACTCGCTATTATTACAATGAGTTTTAAGCCTTGTGTACATAATTGATGTGTCCAGGACAGCTTGGGAAGAATAATACAGATAGTAAAATTATACCATCTGTTTCTTTAATACTCTAGTTGTTCCTTAACAGATAACATCAATTACTTGGTTTTAAGAACTCTAAGTGTTGTTTCGAAAAACATTATCAAAACTAATATAACATTGTAGGGTTCCCAACAATTTCCCCCTTTTTGATGATGTCGAAACCAACACTTTACTATTTCTGACTAAGAGAGATAATGGCAGATAGATAATTATGCAATAATATTAAAGCATTAGATAACATATAAAACATTGCCTGGACAACGAGGTATTGTCATCAGGTTGTTTTTCGATCAAAATATTTATCATTTTCATTCACTTGCTGTTTAGCTGTTACAGATAGATATTTAATAAGGACAGTGAGTTGTTCATTTACAAAGTGAAGGAAACATAAACATCATTGTTGTGGAGCTTGGCTTTGATCAACAGTTTGTTTTCTTGATTGTTCAGCCAGTCGAGCTCTCCTCGCTTCAACCATCTCTCTCCTCCTCAACTCCGAGGGAACCCCAAAACTAGCATATATGCCATTGAATACCCGTCTATAGTCTTTGTTGTTGAGGTCAATTGGGTATCCCATGGCCTTTGCAGAATGATTTATGTGATTGAGTATTGCAGTGTGATCCACTTCTGTTGTTCCTTGAATCCTTGGATAAAGAATAGTAGTCTTTTTCGGAGCAGTCAGAGATTGATTGGTCATTGCAGACTGTCTGTGTAGATATTCCACGAAGGATTGATTCTTATGTTTCTTGAGAAAATCTCTGAACAGCTTGTCCACATCCCCTCCTTGCAAATCTTCATCCATCAGATAGTAGTGCTGCACTACAAATTCCTTGATAAGCTGATTCCATTTAGAGGCCTTCTTTGAGTGTAACCATGTTAAGTTTTGAGTATCCTTTAATTGATATTTTTCAAAAAATTTGAATACTGGATTTGTGGGCTCATCTTCATCCGTATCTGTTGTTTCCTCCTCCACTCCATCCTTTTGTTATTTTGCCTTTTCAGCCATGAACAGCTCTCGAAAGTCTGGATTCTCTACCTGTTCCGCTTTATACCCAGCCAGGAACATTTCTTGAGTGAGATCATCCTCTGAAGCCACTTTCTTTCCTTTCTTTGCAGCGAGAGCATCAGCCTCTTCTTTCATTCTTCTTTCTTTTTCCTCATTCTCCTTCTGTATTAGTCTAGCCTCTGCTGCTTGTTTCGGGTTCATTTTTTGTTTGGTAGCGGCAGCAGCAGGCTTTTTCTTTCGTTGGACAGCGGGTTGTTTCTTCTTTACTTCCCCCTTTTCGACATCATCAAACTCCTTAGACATGATGAGCTTAAGGGAGGCAACTTCATCAGCCATGTCCTGAAACTTCTTGTCCATCTCCTCCTTGTAGTGTAGAAGGGTAGATATGTTGGCATTGATTTCATGAAATTGTTTGGCAGATGAGATGGCTAACTTCTTGTTGTCCGAAGACAGTTCGCTGTCTTTGACCTTCATATCAGTGAGTGTCTTGTTGATTTTGTAAACTTCATCCCCAGTTGCAAAATCAGCTTTGTCTAGTTCTGATTTCAGCAAAGGTTCGAGAGCAGCAGGTAGAGAAGTGGAAAGTATAGCTGGAACTCTCTTTTCAAGCACAGTTGGAATTGTAGAGTTTTCCATGTCCTCCAGCTGTTTCTCTACCTCTTTCTTCACTTCGGCGACCATCTTCTTGCCCGCCTCCATCATCTTATTTTCAAATTTGTCAACTTCTGCTTGGAAGTTAAAGACAGTTTGCAATCGGTCTCTTTCCTATATCCATCAAATACTTCTCTATCACTATCCAAGACTTTGTGCAGTTCACGGGATAGAGAAGTGTGAGCATTTTCGAAATTTGCCTCGGCTACCCTTATTGCCGTTTCAGCAGCTATTTTGACATAGTTTGCGAGGGCAACAGATCAATCGTTGATACGGATATGAATGAGTTGGCTAATCTGCTCCTTCGTCAAAATCGGATCTATGGTTTGCATAAATAAGTCATCCAAAGAAAACCGTTGATAATCAGCTGTGGCCGTGGCATGGGTAAAAACTTCTTCAATTTCTTCTTCCTTCTTTTTTTCTTTCCCTTCCTCCATCTGTTCTTCACTTTCTTCATTCTTTGCATCGATAATTTCAACATCGACCTGTCTCTCCTTTATATCTTCAGCGAGCTGTGATGTAGAGGTTGCGTTCGCAGCTGGAGAGCGTTGGCCAATAGAGGGATCAGCAAAGGTGAATGCTGCATCAAAGTGCCCAGAAGTCAGATCGACAGCATTTTGATATAAGTCTTGCTCGTTCGAGTAGTATGGAGCAAGATCTAACTTGAGAACTTCAGCCTCCTCCTTCATCTTAGTTAACACATATGAGCGGAAGAATTGGCGTGCATCAGGGATGTCTAGGAAACTGAAGAATGAAACAAGCTTATTTTCCTCGACTTTGAGATCACTGATTGTAAATAGCTGCAGAATAGCCTCCAAGATATAGAATTTTCTATCTCGAATGTCGAGATAGACTTGAAATCTTTTAGCCATGTCAAATGCAGTGGGAGTGAGGTTGATTCCTGGTAAATTCTTGACAACAGCATCAGATGCCGCTTCTTGCATCTGTTCGAAAATTGTATGAGCACCCATTAGTCGTTCGACTATATCTGTTGCTAGCTGTTCATGAAGATTTACTGCAACATTAGCTTCATTAATGTTAATAACCGGCTCCACAACTTTGGAGGTAGCCTCCAACTCATCCAACAGTTTGCGAGCCGTCAGTTTGGATTTTTCTTTGACTGCTCCTTTCTTTGGTGCCTTCTTCGCAACCTTCATCTTTTTCTCCACAACAGGAGGTGATTCCTTGGAAGCTTTTTGTTTCTTTTTCCCAGCAGCTGGCTGCGCGTCCCCAGCTGCCTTTCTCTTTGTTGGTTCAACAGCGGCCTGTGCAGCTGCAGCTTCGCCCACAGTTCTTGGTTTCTTAACCGGCATGACCCACTCAGCATTCGATCTGCCAATAGTGATCATGGCTTCCCTAATTTTGGCATCTGTCACCTTTACAAAAATCTGAGATGCAATCCCCAGAGACATCTCGACCTGATGTCTGGATTTTGGTACAATCAGATCTTGGTCAAATTCCATGGCCTTGTGCCATTTGTCCTTGTTGTACACCCCATCAATTATGGTGCTGATTTTGGTGGACAGGCGGAGAGGTCTCTTAACATGAAGATGAATGCAGTCTCCATCTGCGTTTTGTCAGAGATCGATCTGCTTTTCTTCGTCAATGATAAGCTTGAGTAATGATCTGGCTCAATTGATGTCGAGATTTAGAAGCACAGCAGCTAGAACTTTAAGCTTGATCGGAGTCATCACGTCAAAGGTTCCTTGGTGACCTAAGAATACTTTTTGAACAAAGTCAAGAAGCATTCTGTATGTGGGTAGCATTAAACCCCTTGTTATGGCCTTCCCATCCCATTCAATTAGTTGAGCTACCATCATATTCAAATCTTCCTCTACTTGGTCGTGTGTGACGTCATCAATCATTCTTCCTTCATCAGTTAGATCATATGTGTTTAGGATCATATCAATCACTTGTTTTCGTTCCTTTGCATCTTTGCCGATTGGCAGCTCGATCGTGTACTCATCATTGTCTTCCTCCATCCAAGAGCAGTAAAAGAGAGCCACTTGGCGAGGCAGATAGTATCGTGGTTCCTTGGTGATTATCTTGTAAAACCCTAAACAAAAATCATAAGTTTTGGTTAAGTATAGGGTACAGTTGGAAGATTGCAACTGGACGGATTGAACAGATCGAATGGTCGATCTGTAGATTAACAGCTCGCTGTTAATGAGTATGGTAAGATAAGACAGCGAGAAGATGCAAAATAGGACAGGTTGAAGTACAAATCATTAACACAGAATTAAACGTGATTAGTCCAAATGATGCTTTAATTATGAATTTGTGACTTCATTTCTTAGAAGTCTCATAACACGTGAATCAATGAGTTGTGATAGCATCAAATATACATAATCATGCATGTGAAGTATACAGTTTGATGGATTATGCACCATTATATTTGATGATAGAGGACATAATCAATATTATTATAGCATTCATATTTACCAGAGATTCATATGTAACCAACAACAAATAATAAACCCTAATTCATGTATCTCTAAACATTTAAGCAACCTGAACAAGCTTCGATTTTTGAAAAGAGTTCATCAAGGAGAGAATAGCCGTGATGAGAAAGAACAGCTCTGGGTTCAAGCGTTAATCTCGCTTCAATCAGTTGAAGCATTTTTGAAATGGGAATCAGTGAAGCAGCATGTGATGAAGAAGAACTAGCTTCGGAGTTTGTTATTTTGAAGGATGTGTTGTAGGATTTTAGGATAGGTTTTGAGAGTTAAAGATTCGAATTTTCAAGCTTTAACAAAGGCAGTTTTAGAAAATATATGAGTGTGTAGGAGACGAAGCAGTCAAACAGTCATATATATATAGACACATCAACCCGTAGGATTAAAAGATGTAAAAGTAATCTAAATCTATGGTTGAAATTACTCCCTGAAGTAAAGATTTTGCCACATATTTCAGCGATTGAACTTCACACACTATTAGGTTGTGACGTCAAAAAGTCACATCTCTGCATTTGCACGACGGTCGAGGTCTGCTGCATTTAATGATCCTTCCCTTTTCTCTCAATTTTCTGACACATTCGGCTCTTGGTATGTTCTAAATAAGTGATTTTCAATGATAATCATTAGAAATAAATAAAAAGAGAGTGGAGAAATAAATGGAGAGAATTAAATGTCAGAATAAATAGCGAGAGTTAATTAACACGAATTAAATTCCCCCTTAATAAATGCCAGACAGATTGTTTGATGTGAAAGCAATCTGTTCTTTGATAACCTCTCGCTGTAGAGTAAATGTAACATCTAGCTGTGAAGAATGTTTGAGACGAACAGCTAGACATTGGTATTTTCAACAGCTCGCTGTTAATTAATAACCCATCTAGCTGTTGTTTGTTTAGACCAGTTTGAAATGATAGTTTGATCATTTTTCTTCATAGGTTCCCCCTTGATTGATGTACCAGATAGTTGGATCAATCTGTCTCTTAGGTTTCCCTTGAACAGCTAGACGGCAAGGTAAATGATCTAGCTGTAGTGGAAGTTGTCAATCAAGAAATGGAATGATTAATAAACAGATGGATGAAAAATAGTGTAACAACAGATCGTATTGTACCATTTACTATCTGTTGTTTACACTTGTACCATTTTCGATTAGGTTGATTAATCCCAACTTGCCACAAAGCATTTTGAATCTGTCCTCGGCTAATGCTTTTGTTAGGATATCAGCTCGCTGCACATCAGTATGAATTTTCTCTATTTTGATGTTCTTTCTTTCCACGTGGTCACGGATAAAATGATGACGAACATCCACGTGTTTGCATCGAGTATGAAGTACTGGATTTTGTGTTATTGCTATGGCGCTTGAGCTGTCACAAAATATTGCAACTGCATCCATTTGTACTTCGTAATCTTTGAGCTGCTGTTTGAGCCATAATATTTGTGCGGTGCAACTCCCAGCAGCCATGTATTCTGCTTTTGTTGTAGAGGTTGCAACCGAAGTTTGCTTTTTAGAAAACCACGAGATGAGCTTGCTTCTAAGAAATTGACAAGTCCCAGAGGTGGATTTTCTATCAAGCTTGCAACCTGCATAATCAGAATCAGAATAGCCAGTTAATACAAAATTTTCATCACAAGGATACCATAAACCTATTTCAATAGTTCCTTTGAGATATTGCAATATTCTTTTGGCTGCTTCAAAGTGGGATTCCCTTGGATTTGCTTGATACCTAGCACAAACACCAACAGCAAAAGTAATATCAGGTCGACTAGCAGTTAGATATAAAAGTGAACCGATAATACCACGATATTGTTTTACATCTGTTGCATTCCCAAGTGCATCAGGACCAATCTGTCCATTAGTTTGCATAGGGATTTTTGCTGGTTTGCTGTCTTTAACACCAAACTTTGAGATGAGATCATTGATGTATTTGGATTGGTTGATTAAGATCCCATCAGCAGATTGCTTGACTTGCAGGCCTAGGAAGAAGTTCATTTCTCCCATCATTGACATCTTGTACATATCCTGCATTAGCTTACTAAATTTGTTGCAAAGGAATTCTGATTTTGATCCAAAAATAATATCATCAACATAAATTTGAACTAAAAGGATATAGTCTTGTACTTTGATGGTGAACAACGTCTTGTCTACTGATCCTCGTTTGAAGCCCGATTGAAGTAAGAAAGTGGACAGTGTTTCATATCAAGCTCGAGGAGCTTGCTTTAGTCCATATACTGCTTTAACCAATCTGTACACTTTGTTTTCATCTTCAACTTCAAACCCAGGTGGTTGTTCCAAGTAGACTTCTTCTTCCAGAATGCCATTTAGAAATGTACTTTTTACATCCATCTGGAATACTTTGAAACGTTGGAAGGCTGCATAAGCAAGAAACAATCTGATAGCTTCTAGTCGTGCCACGGGTGTGAAGGTTTCATCAAAATTGATTCCTTCTTGTTGACAATATCCTTTGGCGACTAGTCTAGCTTTGTTTCTTACCACTTCACCTGTTTCATCCCTTTTATTCTTGAATATCCATTTGACTCCTATAACACCTTGATGTGTAGGTCGATCCACCAAATACCACACATCATTTCTTTCGAATTCATTTAATTCTTCTTGCATGGCATTGATCCAATCTGTACTTTGCAAGGCTTCTAAGATGTCTTTAGGTTCGGTGTGGGCTAGATAGCAGCTTAGTAACGCGCTTTCTCCATGCATGCGTCTAGTTCTAACCCCGTCTGTTGGGTTCCCAACAATAAGGTCAGATGGATGGCTATCTACCCATCTTCTTCGCCTTTTCATTTCTTCCTCAGATATTTTGATCTCTATCTCATCGGGAGGATTCTCAAATTCTGGATGGTCTGCAATAGGATCATTCATGAAATTGTCAGCGTTTAAGTTAATGTTTGATACATTTACCAAGTTTTGAACAGATGGTTGTTGAGTTGTAGGAGAAGCAGATAGAATATGTTGTTCATCGATAGATTGTTGTGAACATTCTTCATGTGAAGTTCCCCCTTCATATGTTCCTCCTAGCTGTGGTGTTTCTTCTTCTGCATCTGTTCCCCCTTGCTGTGATATAGTTTCAGTAGGTGGACATTCTTCTTCTTCTTCCTCTTTTCTTGGACTCCATAGTAAGATATCATCAACTAGTTGGCTCTCTGAGTTCTTAAGAATGGAAGAAGTCGAATTCTTGTTTGATTTATCATCATCTGTTCCTGTTACCTCAAAAGTAGATTCGTCAAATACAACATGAGGTGTTACTTCCACAATAAGAGTTCGCTTATTAAAGATACGATAAGCCTTACTGATTTCGGAATATCCCAAGAATATTCTTTGATCAGTTTTGCTATCAAATGTCTTTAATTGAGTTTTCCCATTATTGTGAATGTAACACTTACATCCGAAGGAACGAAAATAAGTTAGAAGAGGCTTCTTGTTGTTCCACAGTTCGTATGGAGTTTTGCCATGGCGTATGGTGATAACAGATCGATTCTGTGTGTAGCATGCGGTGTTGACCGCTTCTGCCCAGAATTTCTTTGGAAGATTGATTTCATTTAGCATGGTTCTAGCTGCTTCCTTTAACGATCTGTTGCGCCTTTCTACTATTCCATTTTGTTGTGGCGTACGAGCTGCTGATGTTTGATGTTGCATTCCCATCTTTGAGCAATAAGCTTCGATCATATGATTGATGAACTCAGTCCCACGATCAGACCGAATTGTGATGATTGATTTCTCTTTTTGATTTGATAATCTGTTGAGAAGATAAGGTAGCTTTTCAAGGGTTTCCTTTTTCTTATACATAAAAATAACCCAAGAAAATCTAGAGAAATCATCAATAATAACTAATGTATACTTTCTACCATTTACACTTAATGGAGATACAGGTCCAAAAAGGTCTAGATATAGAAGTTCTAGTATCCTGGTAGTTGAGTGTGCTGTCTTTGTTGGGAAAGATGCTCTTGTTTGTTTTCCCGCTTGGCAAGCTTCACATACATGGTCTTTGTCATATTTTTGATGTGGTAGACCTTCGACCAATTTGTCTTTGACCAGCTTGTTGATTGATTTGAAGTTTGTGCCATAGCCAGCTGGTGGATGAACTTGATGCAGTTACAAGACAGATTTCAATCTGTTCATTCCATTGTACAATGTACAATCTATCCTGCAAAATTCCGGTAAGAAGAATTTCTTCTCCTTCCAAGTTCTTTACTAGACATTTATTAGCGGTAAACTCTACTCTTTTATTATTAGCATAAAATTGACTAATAGAGAATAGATTGTGATTTAAGCCTTCAACATAGGACACATTTTGAATGATTGCGTTACCAACATGGAGATTGCCATAACCTCGTGTATATCCTTTTGAGTCACCTCCAAAGGTTACAATTGGTCCATTGCTTTCTTTGAAGTTGGATAACAACTCTTTATTGCCTGTCATATGCTTGGAACATCCGCTGTCTAGTATCCATACCGCGCCCCGAGCTGTGTACCTTCTTCTACTCGATTTCCTATCCTGCAAAGAAAGATTATTTAGCTACCCTACTGAATGAGGGTACTTTGTTAGTAGACAACGTTCCTTTCGGAACCCAAATTTGTCTATTAATAGTAACATTTTGTGATGGTCTGATTTATTTTCCACTGAAGTCAATGTGTATACTACTTTCTTCTTAGTAGGAGGTTGAGTAGATGCAGCTTGCTTCTTAGGAGCAGATGGTTTGGTTTGGTTGAATGATTGAGGAGTCTGCTGGTGATTGAACTTTTGAGCAGTTTGATTAAACCTTTGAGCAGGCTGTTTTCTTGGTTGAAATCCAATCCCTTGAGTGGTGATTTTCTGTTGTCGCTGACTTTGATCCTTGATTAGGATAGCTTGTGGCTGTCTCGCGTTGTTGTTGAGATTCACTATTTTGTCTTTTCCCTTTTCTTTGACAAATTTCCCTTTTGGTGGTCCTTTGTCAACTCCATCAAACCCTACTCCTCCACGATCTGATGATCTCTTTTGCATGTCATTGATGAGGTGAACTCTGTCTGACTTTTTGTGGATGTAGTAATTAAGCATCGTATTTAAATTATCCACCTTATTATTTGCTGATGATTCTCTCCCAATCAAATCTGAGATCTTAGCAGTGAGAGAGTAGACTTCTTCACTTTTGTTCTTGATTTGTAGAAGCATTGCCTTTTCTCTATCGTTAAATGAAGCACTTACTTCCTTCATTTCTTGATTAGTATTCGCCATTCTTCCATTTTCTTTTATAGCATATTTGAACATTTTGTTCAATCTTGCATGATCTTCCATGATTTTGTTAAAATTTTCGATGGATAGTTCGTCTTCTTCATCACCCGAATCATATTTGAGTGAGTTAGAAGTAAAAGAAGAAGAATTATTTTCTACCTCATTAGAGTCAAGTCCGTTGTCATGACCCATGAGGCATTCATCCCATTCAAGATCCTGCTCGTTTGCTATAAAAGCTTCATCGTTATCGGACGAGCTGTCTGTTAATGTGCTTGGAGCAGCTTGTTCTTCAGCAAGCATGGCTTTCAGTTGTTCTCTAAGCTTTTTGTCTCGCTTGCTTCTGAGCTCTTCTCTTTCTGCCTTGGAGATATCGGGGCAGTCTGTTTTGAAATGACCTTTCCTACCACATTTAAAACAGGAAAATTCAGATAGGTCAGCTTTAACATATGAGGTGGATTTTACCTCATTCCTTTTCTCAGGTCGATCTCCAGATCGATCTCTTCCTTTGAAATTTCTGTTGTTATCTTTGTATAGACGTTTATATCTATTTGCCCTAAGTTCCATCTTCTGGAATCTTTGGGCCATGAGTGAGTATTCCTCGAAGTAGTTCTTGGTGGGATAGTTTTCATCATCAGAACTAGAAGAATCTTTCACTATCACAGTTGGTGGAGACTTCTTTTCCACCTCCTTCTCTTTCTGCTTTGCTTTGAAGGCAGTTTCTTTTTCCTTAGTTCCTGTAACAGATGGTTTGCTAGAAGAAGAATTAGATTGACCATGAATACGATTGATTTCGTACTCATTGCCCGTTAGTAAATCAAATAAATCATCAATGGTGAGAGAATTAAACTCTGGCATCATGGGATGCATTGCTGAATATATTTCCCAACTAGCAAGTAGAGCGCGAATGATTTTGAGATTCTTTTCGCGTTGTGTATATTTATCTTTGTCGATTGCATCTATCTCGATCAAGATTTCGGTGAATCTATTCTTCATCTGTGCAATGGTTTCACCAGATTTCATTTTGAATTCTTCATATTTGTTACAAGCTATGGACAACTTGTTTTCTTGAATCACGTCGGATCCCATGCTTATTTCTCGAAGCACATCCCACATCTCTTTAGCGGTTTTGAGACGTCGGATTTTGGCCAAGTAGATTCCTCTAACTGTGCTTGAGATCAACCCTTTTGCATAGTCGTCTAAGCTAGCCTCTTTCTTCTCCTCCGTTGTGTAGTCATCCATATCTTTTTCCTTTTCAACTAACTCAACGGTGTGAGTGGGTCCTGTTCCATCTTTAATCTCGGCAGAATGTTTGTTCATGATTTTGATTGGTCCATTTGTGATAACGGACCACATTTTGATGTGATGAGCTCTAAGACACATCTCCAGTCTGAAACTCCAATCTTCATATCCAGCGATAGAGAAATCCTCACATGCCCTAGCCATTTGACCTTCCATGACTTAGAGTAAATGATTAGATAAATGCAAGTGCAATATGCTGTGAAAACGTTTTCAAGATCTATCCAAGATGACCACACAGAGATAATCTCTTGTGAATTAGAAACAATGGTCAATATGGACCACTGCTCTGATACCAATTGTTGGTCCCGAAAAAGCTAGATTGGTGTATGGGGGGGGGGGGAATACACCAATTCAAACATTTTAGGTTTTCTTGTTCAAAGCTTAAATATAAGGCTTTAGCACTCTTAATAATAAAGATAGCTTGGAATAGTAAAACAAATCTTCTTGTCAGAAAGATTTAGTCTCACTCAAATAATACCTTATGTGTGAAGAACAATAATCAAGAATGATAAACACAGATTTAAACTTGATTAGAGTAGTGTGCGGAATATGGTGGTTAATGCTCTTTTTAATGTGAAAAACGTTTTCTTTCTCAGAGAAATTATCAACCAAGATTTAAATGCAAGAGTATGAAGAAGATGAAAATAAAGTAAAACAGAAAGTAAGAACACAAAGTATTTAACGTGGTTCGGGATAAACTTTCCCTACGTCCACGGCTCGATCAAATCTAGATCGAAATCTACTAAGTCTCCTTTCTTTTTACTCGTTGAGCACGAGCCTCAAGTTTTATCAAAACTAGATAATAACTTGAGATTACACTTCTTAGATTGAAGAACTACAATCTAAATCTTACAACTTTTGGATCAAAACTAGATCCCAACTTGGGTTTGGTAAACAATGGATTTCCAGAAAGTAAATCTTCAAAGATAGTAAACACTACTGAGAATTCTAGAGAGTTGGTAGTGTTTTTGAGTGATGATAGCTTGAAGATTTTAGCAGAGTAATAGCAGGATGAAGGCTTGAATTCTCGTACTTCTTTCTGGAGATGAAGGTGGTATTTATAGCCTCCTTGAAGAAACTGTCTGTTGGAGACGATGGTTCTCTTTTTCAACGCATTAATGGCTGCATTAAATGCATGGGAGTGATGTTGAGACACGCGCTGCCAAGTTGAGAGTGGTTACCACCTTTCACGCGATTTCCCAGTGCATTGCCATACTGGGACTGATACATAGTACATGAGTTTTGATTTTCTTGTACTTCATTCCTTAAAGTGTGTCGTTGATGTGACAATACACGGAATGGTTGACTTGTGATAAATTTAAGTATGTCGGCAGTCTACCGTAGTAATGGTGTGGATTATAACAGCTCGCTGTCTTTCGACAGATGCATATTGTTTCCTACAATATCTTTGAGACGAGCTATCCACACTATGTTAATTGGTTTGATTCCAAATTAACATATACTTCTTGATCTTGACCTTTGGAGAAGTTTGAGTGAACAGATCGATTTTGATATTACGATCTGTTGTCCATATGTCTCGCTGTTAATTTGTCTTTAGCTGTTCCATGAACTTTAGCTGTTGATGAGCAGGTGCATATCGTTTCCTACGATATTTGTCTCTAGCTGTTGAAGACGATTTGTTGTAGTGCAGCTCGTTGTTGCTCCAGTTTGCAAGACTTTCCTATACAGCTAGATAGAACGATGTTAGAACTATTTTCTATCTGTTCTATTTACATTTGTAGCTGTTACGAATGCTAGGACTAGAGAGATAGATCACTATAAGTAAGTTTGAAAATTCAAACATCCTTTCACAATTTTGATCTAGCAAAAAGCTATTCTAGAACAGATTCAAAAACCAATACACGGCATGGAACAACAAGTTGTTAATTTGTGAACAGATCGAGAACTCGATCTGTTCAAAATAACTCGCTATTATTACAATGAGTTTTAAGCCTTGTGTACATAATTGATGTGTCCAGGACAGCTTGGGAAGAATAATACAGATAGTAAAATTATACCATCTGTTTCTTTAATACTCTAGTTGTTCCTTAACAGATAACATCAATTACTTGGTTTTAAGAACTCTAAGTGTTGTTTCGAAAAACATTATCAAAACTAATATAACATTGTAGGGTTCCCAACAATTTCCCCCTTTTTGATGATGTCGAAACCAACACTTTACTATTTCTGACTAAGAGAGATAATGGCAGATAGATAATTATGCAATAATATTAAAGCATTAGATAACATATAAAACATTGCCTGGACAACGAGGTATTGTCATCAGGTTGTTTTTCGATCAAAATATTTATCATTTTCATTCACTTGCTGTTTAGCTGTTACAGATAGATATTTAATAAGGACAGTGAGTTGTTCATTTACAAAGTGAAGGAAACATAAACATCATTGTTGTGGAGCTTGGCTTTGATCAACAGTTTGTTTTCTTGATTGTTCAGCCAGTCGAGCTCTCCTCGCTTCAACCATCTCTCTCCTCCTCAACTCCGAGGGAACCCCAAAACTAGCATATATGCCATTGAATACCCGTCTATAGTCTTTGTTGTTGAGGTCAATTGGGTATCCCATGGCCTTTGCAGAATGATTTATGTGATTGAGTATTGCAGTGTGATCCACTTCTGTTGTTCCTTGAATCCTTGGATAAAGAATAGTAGTCTTTTTCGGAGCAGTCAGAGATTGATTGGTCATTGCAGACTGTCTGTGTAGATATTCCACGAAGGATTGATTCTTATGTTTCTTGAGAAAATCTCTGAACAGCTTGTCCACATCCCCTCCTTGCAAATCTTCATCCATCAGATAGTAGTGCTGCACTACAAATTCCTTGATAAGCTGATTCCATTTAGAGGCCTTCTTTGAGTGTAACCATGTTAAGTTTTGAGTATCCTTTAATTGATATTTTTCAAAAAATTTGAATACTGGATTTGTGGGCTCATCTTCATCCGTATCTGTTGTTTCCTCCTCCACTCCATCCTTTTGTTATTTTGCCTTTTCAGCCATGAACAGCTCTCGAAAGTCTGGATTCTCTACCTGTTCCGCTTTATACCCAGCCAGGAACATTTCTTGAGTGAGATCATCCTCTGAAGCCACTTTCTTTCCTTTCTTTGCAGCGAGAGCATCAGCCTCTTCTTTCATTCTTCTTTCTTTTTCCTCATTCTCCTTCTGTATTAGTCTAGCCTCTGCTGCTTGTTTCGGGTTCATTTTTTGTTTGGTAGCGGCAGCAGCAGGCTTTTTCTTTCGTTGGACAGCGGGTTGTTTCTTCTTTACTTCCCCCTTTTCGACATCATCAAACTCCTTAGACATGATGAGCTTAAGGGAGGCAACTTCATCAGCCATGTCCTGAAACTTCTTGTCCATCTCCTCCTTGTAGTGTAGAAGGGTAGATATGTTGGCATTGATTTCATGAAATTGTTTGGCAGATGAGATGGCTAACTTCTTGTTGTCCGAAGACAGTTCGCTGTCTTTGACCTTCATATCAGTGAGTGTCTTGTTGATTTTGTAAACTTCATCCCCAGTTGCAAAATCAGCTTTGTCTAGTTCTGATTTCAGCAAAGGTTCGAGAGCAGCAGGTAGAGAAGTGGAAAGTATAGCTGGAACTCTCTTTTCAAGCACAGTTGGAATTGTAGAGTTTTCCATGTCCTCCAGCTGTTTCTCTACCTCTTTCTTCACTTCGGCGACCATCTTCTTGCCCGCCTCCATCATCTTATTTTCAAATTTGTCAACTTCTGCTTGGAAGTTAAAGACAGTTTGCAATCGGTCTCTTTCCTATATCCATCAAATACTTCTCTATCACTATCCAAGACTTTGTGCAGTTCACGGGATAGAGAAGTGTGAGCATTTTCGAAATTTGCCTCGGCTACCCTTATTGCCGTTTCAGCAGCTATTTTGACATAGTTTGCGAGGGCAACAGATCAATCGTTGATACGGATATGAATGAGTTGGCTAATCTGCTCCTTCGTCAAAATCGGATCTATGGTTTGCATAAATAAGTCATCCAAAGAAAACCGTTGATAATCAGCTGTGGCCGTGGCATGGGTAAAAACTTCTTCAATTTCTTCTTCCTTCTTTTTTTCTTTCCCTTCCTCCATCTGTTCTTCACTTTCTTCATTCTTTGCATCGATAATTTCAACATCGACCTGTCTCTCCTTTATATCTTCAGCGAGCTGTGATGTAGAGGTTGCGTTCGCAGCTGGAGAGCGTTGGCCAATAGAGGGATCAGCAAAGGTGAATGCTGCATCAAAGTGCCCAGAAGTCAGATCGACAGCATTTTGATATAAGTCTTGCTCGTTCGAGTAGTATGGAGCAAGATCTAACTTGAGAACTTCAGCCTCCTCCTTCATCTTAGTTAACACATATGAGCGGAAGAATTGGCGTGCATCAGGGATGTCTAGGAAACTGAAGAATGAAACAAGCTTATTTTCCTCGACTTTGAGATCACTGATTGTAAATAGCTGCAGAATAGCCTCCAAGATATAGAATTTTCTATCTCGAATGTCGAGATAGACTTGAAATCTTTTAGCCATGTCAAATGCAGTGGGAGTGAGGTTGATTCCTGGTAAATTCTTGACAACAGCATCAGATGCCGCTTCTTGCATCTGTTCGAAAATTGTATGAGCACCCATTAGTCGTTCGACTATATCTGTTGCTAGCTGTTCATGAAGATTTACTGCAACATTAGCTTCATTAATGTTAATAACCGGCTCCACAACTTTGGAGGTAGCCTCCAACTCATCCAACAGTTTGCGAGCCGTCAGTTTGGATTTTTCTTTGACTGCTCCTTTCTTTGGTGCCTTCTTCGCAACCTTCATCTTTTTCTCCACAACAGGAGGTGATTCCTTGGAAGCTTTTTGTTTCTTTTTCCCAGCAGCTGGCTGCGCGTCCCCAGCTGCCTTTCTCTTTGTTGGTTCAACAGCGGCCTGTGCAGCTGCAGCTTCGCCCACAGTTCTTGGTTTCTTAACCGGCATGACCCACTCAGCATTCGATCTGCCAATAGTGATCATGGCTTCCCTAATTTTGGCATCTGTCACCTTTACAAAAATCTGAGATGCAATCCCCAGAGACATCTCGACCTGATGTCTGGATTTTGGTACAATCAGATCTTGGTCAAATTCCATGGCCTTGTGCCATTTGTCCTTGTTGTACACCCCATCAATTATGGTGCTGATTTTGGTGGACAGGCGGAGAGGTCTCTTAACATGAAGATGAATGCAGTCTCCATCTGCGTTTTGTCAGAGATCGATCTGCTTTTCTTCGTCAATGATAAGCTTGAGTAATGATCTGGCTCAATTGATGTCGAGATTTAGAAGCACAGCAGCTAGAACTTTAAGCTTGATCGGAGTCATCACGTCAAAGGTTCCTTGGTGACCTAAGAATACTTTTTGAACAAAGTCAAGAAGCATTCTGTATGTGGGTAGCATTAAACCCCTTGTTATGGCCTTCCCATCCCATTCAATTAGTTGAGCTACCATCATATTCAAATCTTCCTCTACTTGGTCGTGTGTGACGTCATCAATCATTCTTCCTTCATCAGTTAGATCATATGTGTTTAGGATCATATCAATCACTTGTTTTCGTTCCTTTGCATCTTTGCCGATTGGCAGCTCGATCGTGTACTCATCATTGTCTTCCTCCATCCAAGAGCAGTAAAAGAGAGCCACTTGGCGAGGCAGATAGTATCGTGGTTCCTTGGTGATTATCTTGTAAAACCCTAAACAAAAATCATAAGTTTTGGTTAAGTATAGGGTACAGTTGGAAGATTGCAACTGGACGGATTGAACAGATCGAATGGTCGATCTGTAGATTAACAGCTCGCTGTTAATGAGTATGGTAAGATAAGACAGCGAGAAGATGCAAAATAGGACAGGTTGAAGTACAAATCATTAACACAGAATTAAACGTGATTAGTCCAAATGATGCTTTAATTATGAATTTGTGACTTCATTTCTTAGAAGTCTCATAACACGTGAATCAATGAGTTGTGATAGCATCAAATATACATAATCATGCATGTGAAGTATACAGTTTGATGGATTATGCACCATTATATTTGATGATAGAGGACATAATCAATATTATTATAGCATTCATATTTACCAGAGATTCATATGTAACCAACAACAAATAATAAACCCTAATTCATGTATCTCTAAACATTTAAGCAACCTGAACAAGCTTCGATTTTTGAAAAGAGTTCATCAAGGAGAGAATAGCCGTGATGAGAAAGAACAGCTCTGGGTTCAAGCGTTAATCTCGCTTCAATCAGTTGAAGCATTTTTGAAATGGGAATCAGTGAAGCAGCATGTGATGAAGAAGAACTAGCTTCGGAGTTTGTTATTTTGAAGGATGTGTTGTAGGATTTTAGGATAGGTTTTGAGAGTTAAAGATTCGAATTTTCAAGCTTTAACAAAGGCAGTTTTAGAAAATATATGAGTGTGTAGGAGACGAAGCAGTCAAACAGTCATATATATATAGACACATCAACCCGTAGGATTAAAAGATGTAAAAGTAATCTAAATCTATGGTTGAAATTACTCCCTGAAGTAAAGATTTTGCCACATATTTCAGCGATTGAACTTCACACACTATTAGGTTGTGACGTCAAAAAGTCACATCTCTGCATTTGCACGACGGTCGAGGTCTGCTGCATTTAATGATCCTTCCCTTTTCTCTCAATTTTCTGACACATTCGGCTCTTGGTATGTTCTAAATAAGTGATTTTCAATGATAATCATTAGAAATAAATAAAAAGAGAGTGGAGAAATAAATGGAGAGAATTAAATGTCAGAATAAATAGCGAGAGTTAATTAACACGAATTAAATTCCCCCTTAATAAATGCCAGACAGATTGTTTGATGTGAAAGCAATCTGTTCTTTGATAACCTCTCGCTGTAGAGTAAATGTAACATCTAGCTGTGAAGAATGTTTGAGACGAACAGCTAGACATTGGTATTTTCAACAGCTCGCTGTTAATTAATAACCCATCTAGCTGTTGTTTGTTTAGACCAGTTTGAAATGATAGTTTGATCATTTTTCTTCATAGGTTCCCCCTTGATTGATGTACCAGATAGTTGGATCAATCTGTCTCTTAGGTTTCCCTTGAACAGCTAGACGGCAAGGTAAATGATCTAGCTGTAGTGGAAGTTGTCAATCAAGAAATGGAATGATTAATAAACAGATGGATGAAAAATAGTGTAACAACAGATCGTATTGTACCATTTACTATCTGTTGTTTACACTTGTACCATTTTCGATTAGGTTGATTAATCCCAACTTGCCACAAAGCATTTTGAATCTGTCCTCGGCTAATGCTTTTGTTAGGATATCAGCTCGCTGCACATCAGTATGAATTTTCTCTATTTTGATGTTCTTTCTTTCCACGTGGTCACGGATAAAATGATGACGAACATCCACGTGTTTGCATCGAGTATGAAGTACTGGATTTTGTGTTATTGCTATGGCGCTTGAGCTGTCACAAAATATTGCAACTGCATCCATTTGTACTTCGTAATCTTTGAGCTGCTGTTTGAGCCATAATATTTGTGCGGTGCAACTCCCAGCAGCCATGTATTCTGCTTTTGTTGTAGAGGTTGCAACCGAAGTTTGCTTTTTAGAAAACCACGAGATGAGCTTGCTTCTAAGAAATTGACAAGTCCCAGAGGTGGATTTTCTATCAAGCTTGCAACCTGCATAATCAGAATCAGAATAGCCAGTTAATACAAAATTTTCATCACAAGGATACCATAAACCTATTTCAATAGTTCCTTTGAGATATTGCAATATTCTTTTGGCTGCTTCAAAGTGGGATTCCCTTGGATTTGCTTGATACCTAGCACAAACACCAACAGCAAAAGTAATATCAGGTCGACTAGCAGTTAGATATAAAAGTGAACCGATAATACCACGATATTGTTTTACATCTGTTGCATTCCCAAGTGCATCAGGACCAATCTGTCCATTAGTTTGCATAGGGATTTTTGCTGGTTTGCTGTCTTTAACACCAAACTTTGAGATGAGATCATTGATGTATTTGGATTGGTTGATTAAGATCCCATCAGCAGATTGCTTGACTTGCAGGCCTAGGAAGAAGTTCATTTCTCCCATCATTGACATCTTGTACATATCCTGCATTAGCTTACTAAATTTGTTGCAAAGGAATTCTGATTTTGATCCAAAAATAATATCATCAACATAAATTTGAACTAAAAGGATATAGTCTTGTACTTTGATGGTGAACAACGTCTTGTCTACTGATCCTCGTTTGAAGCCCGATTGAAGTAAGAAAGTGGACAGTGTTTCATATCAAGCTCGAGGAGCTTGCTTTAGTCCATATACTGCTTTAACCAATCTGTACACTTTGTTTTCATCTTCAACTTCAAACCCAGGTGGTTGTTCCAAGTAGACTTCTTCTTCCAGAATGCCATTTAGAAATGTACTTTTTACATCCATCTGGAATACTTTGAAACGTTGGAAGGCTGCATAAGCAAGAAACAATCTGATAGCTTCTAGTCGTGCCACGGGTGTGAAGGTTTCATCAAAATTGATTCCTTCTTGTTGACAATATCCTTTGGCGACTAGTCTAGCTTTGTTTCTTACCACTTCACCTGTTTCATCCCTTTTATTCTTGAATATCCATTTGACTCCTATAACACCTTGATGTGTAGGTCGATCCACCAAATACCACACATCATTTCTTTCGAATTCATTTAATTCTTCTTGCATGGCATTGATCCAATCTGTACTTTGCAAGGCTTCTAAGATGTCTTTAGGTTCGGTGTGGGCTAGATAGCAGCTTAGTAACGCGCTTTCTCCATGCATGCGTCTAGTTCTAACCCCGTCTGTTGGGTTCCCAACAATAAGGTCAGATGGATGGCTATCTACCCATCTTCTTCGCCTTTTCATTTCTTCCTCAGATATTTTGATCTCTATCTCATCGGGAGGATTCTCAAATTCTGGATGGTCTGCAATAGGATCATTCATGAAATTGTCAGCGTTTAAGTTAATGTTTGATACATTTACCAAGTTTTGAACAGATGGTTGTTGAGTTGTAGGAGAAGCAGATAGAATATGTTGTTCATCGATAGATTGTTGTGAACATTCTTCATGTGAAGTTCCCCCTTCATATGTTCCTCCTAGCTGTGGTGTTTCTTCTTCTGCATCTGTTCCCCCTTGCTGTGATATAGTTTCAGTAGGTGGACATTCTTCTTCTTCTTCCTCTTTTCTTGGACTCCATAGTAAGATATCATCAACTAGTTGGCTCTCTGAGTTCTTAAGAATGGAAGAAGTCGAATTCTTGTTTGATTTATCATCATCTGTTCCTGTTACCTCAAAAGTAGATTCGTCAAATACAACATGAGGTGTTACTTCCACAATAAGAGTTCGCTTATTAAAGATACGATAAGCCTTACTGATTTCGGAATATCCCAAGAATATTCTTTGATCAGTTTTGCTATCAAATGTCTTTAATTGAGTTTTCCCATTATTGTGAATGTAACACTTACATCCGAAGGAACGAAAATAAGTTAGAAGAGGCTTCTTGTTGTTCCACAGTTCGTATGGAGTTTTGCCATGGCGTATGGTGATAACAGATCGATTCTGTGTGTAGCATGCGGTGTTGACCGCTTCTGCCCAGAATTTCTTTGGAAGATTGATTTCATTTAGCATGGTTCTAGCTGCTTCCTTTAACGATCTGTTGCGCCTTTCTACTATTCCATTTTGTTGTGGCGTACGAGCTGCTGATGTTTGATGTTGCATTCCCATCTTTGAGCAATAAGCTTCGATCATATGATTGATGAACTCAGTCCCACGATCAGACCGAATTGTGATGATTGATTTCTCTTTTTGATTTGATAATCTGTTGAGAAGATAAGGTAGCTTTTCAAGGGTTTCCTTTTTCTTATACATAAAAATAACCCAAGAAAATCTAGAGAAATCATCAATAATAACTAATGTATACTTTCTACCATTTACACTTAATGGAGATACAGGTCCAAAAAGGTCTAGATATAGAAGTTCTAGTATCCTGGTAGTTGAGTGTGCTGTCTTTGTTGGGAAAGATGCTCTTGTTTGTTTTCCCGCTTGGCAAGCTTCACATACATGGTCTTTGTCATATTTTTGATGTGGTAGACCTTCGACCAATTTGTCTTTGACCAGCTTGTTGATTGATTTGAAGTTTGTGCCATAGCCAGCTGGTGGATGAACTTGATGCAGTTACAAGACAGATTTCAATCTGTTCATTCCATTGTACAATGTACAATCTATCCTGCAAAATTCCGGTAAGAAGAATTTCTTCTCCTTCCAAGTTCTTTACTAGACATTTATTAGCGGTAAACTCTACTCTTTTATTATTAGCATAAAATTGACTAATAGAGAATAGATTGTGATTTAAGCCTTCAACATAGGACACATTTTGAATGATTGCGTTACCAACATGGAGATTGCCATAACCTCGTGTATATCCTTTTGAGTCACCTCCAAAGGTTACAATTGGTCCATTGCTTTCTTTGAAGTTGGATAACAACTCTTTATTGCCTGTCATATGCTTGGAACATCCGCTGTCTAGTATCCATACCGCGCCCCGAGCTGTGTACCTTCTTCTACTCGATTTCCTATCCTGCAAAGAAAGATTATTTAGCTACCCTACTGAATGAGGGTACTTTGTTAGTAGACAACGTTCCTTTCGGAACCCAAATTTGTCTATTAATAGTAACATTTTGTGATGGTCTGATTTATTTTCCACTGAAGTCAATGTGTATACTACTTTCTTCTTAGTAGGAGGTTGAGTAGATGCAGCTTGCTTCTTAGGAGCAGATGGTTTGGTTTGGTTGAATGATTGAGGAGTCTGCTGGTGATTGAACTTTTGAGCAGTTTGATTAAACCTTTGAGCAGGCTGTTTTCTTGGTTGAAATCCAATCCCTTGAGTGGTGATTTTCTGTTGTCGCTGACTTTGATCCTTGATTAGGATAGCTTGTGGCTGTCTCGCGTTGTTGTTGAGATTCACTATTTTGTCTTTTCCCTTTTCTTTGACAAATTTCCCTTTTGGTGGTCCTTTGTCAACTCCATCAAACCCTACTCCTCCACGATCTGATGATCTCTTTTGCATGTCATTGATGAGGTGAACTCTGTCTGACTTTTTGTGGATGTAGTAATTAAGCATCGTATTTAAATTATCCACCTTATTATTTGCTGATGATTCTCTCCCAATCAAATCTGAGATCTTAGCAGTGAGAGAGTAGACTTCTTCACTTTTGTTCTTGATTTGTAGAAGCATTGCCTTTTCTCTATCGTTAAATGAAGCACTTACTTCCTTCATTTCTTGATTAGTATTCGCCATTCTTCCATTTTCTTTTATAGCATATTTGAACATTTTGTTCAATCTTGCATGATCTTCCATGATTTTGTTAAAATTTTCGATGGATAGTTCGTCTTCTTCATCACCCGAATCATATTTGAGTGAGTTAGAAGTAAAAGAAGAAGAATTATTTTCTACCTCATTAGAGTCAAGTCCGTTGTCATGACCCATGAGGCATTCATCCCATTCAAGATCCTGCTCGTTTGCTATAAAAGCTTCATCGTTATCGGACGAGCTGTCTGTTAATGTGCTTGGAGCAGCTTGTTCTTCAGCAAGCATGGCTTTCAGTTGTTCTCTAAGCTTTTTGTCTCGCTTGCTTCTGAGCTCTTCTCTTTCTGCCTTGGAGATATCGGGGCAGTCTGTTTTGAAATGACCTTTCCTACCACATTTAAAACAGGAAAATTCAGATAGGTCAGCTTTAACATATGAGGTGGATTTTACCTCATTCCTTTTCTCAGGTCGATCTCCAGATCGATCTCTTCCTTTGAAATTTCTGTTGTTATCTTTGTATAGACGTTTATATCTATTTGCCCTAAGTTCCATCTTCTGGAATCTTTGGGCCATGAGTGAGTATTCCTCGAAGTA